>JAVQJF010059628.1:0-30563 GCA_036023855.1 Gadopsis marmoratus
TTTTATTGTGTTAAGCACTTTGTGCATTTCGTATCTTTGTTGTAAAGCACTTTGAACTGCATTTCTTGTATGAAAGGTGCTATATAAATAAAGTTTATTATTATTATTATTATTATTATCATGTTTACAAAACCCTGTGTACTCACGATCACCTCAACAAAACACAACTTCCCACCTCTCTCACTCTCCGAATCATTTCTATACATCTTTACTGATTGACAGGTCAGTGCAATCAGCCCGATTTACCGCGTGATTCTCCACATAAAGGATAGCCGATTGTCGTTGACTGTGTGTAACCGTGTATATTTGTGACGTACTGTGAGTCACGTCAAAGACAAGCAATTAATTGTTTAAGCATTTATCAAATAAACAGACCAACCATTTGCTGCTCCATTTCATTCTAAAATTAATACTTTGTGAGTTTTTTTTTATTTTAAGACTTTAGAGTGCAATACGGTTTGATAGTCAATTATCAATATTTTTAACTTTTTCTGTATGAATTATTTTGTGTTTGTTGTTAAAAGCACTTCTGTAAAGTTTATTGTCATTTTTCAATTTTTAACCTGCGTAGCACTCACACTCAACACACAGTGTACCGTTCTGAAGCACAATAACTAGTTTAATAAAAATACATACATAATAACAATATATATAATAATGCAAATATATATAAATAAATGTGATAAGTAATTAAACAAGCCTAGTAATTAAAATACACACCAACTAGTATAGGATAGGTAGTATAGGATATTAAATGAAACATACAGATATTGAATACAGCATTATTTATCCATATAGGTATAGGCTGGTCACCATCATCATTTACTTCTGGTTTATTCTCACTAGAGACGAATGAACACGTGCTGTAACACCACAAATTACTTTATTGTTCCTTCACAGTTTTGGTCGTGATAATCAAACTAATAACTCCTCCGTACAACTACAAAGATGCACAGGGAGATAATAACAAACTCCAATTGAACAGAAGGGGAAACATCTTTCCGGTCTGTCTCTGTTTGTGGCAGCTGCAGTGCCGCTGACTGACACAGCTGTTCCCTGGAAGTCACTTCATTCTCTAGTGGGCCGTAAGGGAACCGCTGATGATGTGATGTGTGACGAGTTGTGGAAGTGCTCGTTCTGACTCTGGGCAACATGAGTTATTCACAGCCCACCTAAGCTTTGTTCTTCCTAGTTTCCTTTTCACTATAAAACCATTTCTTTGGAAAACAAACCCTGCCCAAATAAAACATGATAGCATCGGATGATTTCCAATCCAAACAACAAAACAATAGTAGAAACAGTCAGTGGTGTGGTCATATTAGTGGTTTTGTTGGTCGTGAGGATGACAGGTTGACTTTTAGGAAGTTGTACTCTGCCCAGTGAGGCATCTTGGGGGATTATTGTAATACTTGCATGCATGTGCCTAACTGTGTTACGTCTCGCTTTTCCAGGGAACACTAGCTGCAGACAAAAACGAGATCCTGTTCTCCGAGTTTGATATCAACTACAACAATGAATCTGCCCTCCATAAGAAAGGCAGCACTCTCATCTGGGAAAAGGTGAGCTGCTAAAGCTGTCTGTACAGTTATTACCGAGACAATCACTTACTCCTACTGTGTTAGATATCTTTGATTTTCAATGTGTGATGGAAGCTTTTTGAAACCGTCACTGCCCCAAATACCAATCTTTAAAAAAATAAAATAAAAAACTTGATAGTCAGCTGCTGACAACATTGACAACCTTGTTCGTCTTGCATTAAAGTGGTTGCTATTCTGCAGCTGAATTTTAAATTCCAGGTCTGTTCTGAAAGCAGGTACCTGCTTGTTCTGCGTTACCAAATGGCAACAATGTAGCATGACAAAAAACAAGAGGTGGCAAAATTTTCACTATGTAGGAATACATATTCAATTCAATTTCAACTCAGTTTCATTTATATAGCGCTATATCATAACAGTTATCTCATAGCACTTGTTAATATAGAGCAAGTCTAAACCAACTCTATATGTGTAGATCCAAGTGCTAGGCGACAGTGGCAAGGAAAAACTGCCTTTTTAACAGGGCTCAGGGCTCACCTGAGTCAGCCCTGCTGTAAAAGTCTTAAGCCTACTTTTAAATGTGAGAATATCTCAAGCAACTTCCAAGTGTTTTTTAATAGATCATCATACCAAAAGTGAAATATATGGACAATAAATTAAATTGCGGGAAATTTTGAACTATGAAAAGTGCTCAGCGTTATTGTGAATTGTACAGGACTCTATTGCAACAGTGCTGGACATACAATACCTCCATATGGCATTGCATTGTGGGTTATTCACATGAGTCACAATCTGCCCTTTTAAATATGAAGCTACATCTAGGAGGCTGTTAGCTTAGCTCAGCATAACCTGTCTCTGTCAAAAGGTAAAAAAGACCCATCTACCAGCCTCTCTTAAGTTCACTAACGCGTTAAGCCTTGTTTGTTTAGTCCATACAGAAACCAAAATGTAAAAAAAACGCCACGTTGTGGTTTTACATGAAGTTATGTGCTGGTGTTTTTCTCGGCCGAGTGCAGTGACTTCCTGGAGTCTGGAGGCCAGTACAGTCTTCTGGCAGATACGAGGGTGCTATTTCCCAAAATGTTGAACTATTCCTTTTTAAGTTGCTTTAAATGATACTAACCACATTCCTCACTCTTTGTGTCCAGCGAGAGGAAACCGTCACCAAACGCATGAAGCTCCCGAATGAAGAGGAGAAGGACGTGCCTGTGACTCGCAGCAGGAGGAGGGTGCAGGCCTACCACTGTGACATTATAGGAGACCAGTTCTGGGAGGAACACCCAGACATCCTGGAGGACGACAGCTGCTAACGGCTCCTGGGCTGCTGTAGGAGGAAAACACTGAACTGAGTCGAGCCAGGACCAGGCTGAGGTGGACCCATATGGAACAGATGATAGAACAGCTTGGTATTGACTGATGCAGATGAACGACTGTGTGTCAAACAACATGCTACCCGTGAAGCTCAGCACCCTTCAATCCCTTGAAAGAGTGTTTTCTGAGACTTGGAGACTTTGATGATTGCTCTCTCAAACCCGGAACACATTCTTATTGTCATGCATTCAACTTCTAAGAAAGTAGGAAGTTAGGTCAGCTCAAACTGCGTGATGATTTCTATCGTGTTCAGAGGAAGGCAGATGATTTCATAATCTTTTAGCAGTTGAGGAACTGCACAGCAGTTTGATAGTGTATACTGACGCAGACATCTGCCCACTCCTCTGCTTAGGTTGCTTCACCAGAAATACACTCTCATTTGATATCACGGATGCCATTTAGAATACTACATCACCTGATCTGTCTCGCCTCACTGCTTGTTTTGCGGAGGGGTTTTTACGTCTTTGTGTGTTGGAGATGTGAACCTTTTTTTTTGTTTCAGGGAGCAGGCGTCCTAATGTTTGAACTTTAATTATTCAGGAACCCTATCCGCAAACGGTTCAATATCGCATCCAGCTTGTAGTAATAAAGAGCATATCTGAGGTATTGGAATAAGCAGAGTGAAGCAGAAACCAATACCTTGGCAGTAACATGTGGCCTTGTCTTGCAGCCAGGACACCATTTAGAGATGTGAATGGATTCAGCGGCCTGCGCTGTCGTCAGCGCTAAGAATACCGCACACACCCTGCGTACACTCTATCATCCTGACATGTGCTCTGTGGCATATTTATCATCACACTTATAAATGACCAGCTCAGTATGAATGGCTGCTGGAAGCTTGAAGTGGTAGAAGCCTACTGTATTTTGTTACTGTAGTAGGCTCGGTTACCGTCGGGTATTAGAGCCGTATTTTTGGTTTTGTGACCTTGTTAAAAGCATGTAGCTGCTGTACTGTACTTTATGTGTAAATGTTCATTACAGAGGTCTTATTGAAACAAACAGGCTTGTTTCAATAAAACCTCTGTAATGAACATTTACACGCCGCACTTCAACAAGGTAACATAATGACACAAACTAACGGTGTGCTTGGATCAGTTCACCTGGACCGTTGCCAAACTCGCACATACAGTGACTCGACGTGGACAGTATAGAAACAGCGTGTTGAGGCAAGTGGCGCAGCTATTTAAAGGCAGCATGTGTTTACATGGAGGGCTTGAGACTGGGGGGCCACTGGTTTGGAAAAAACAGAGGAAATAGCCAACACAACCCCAACATACTTTATCAGCTCCTGTGCTCAGTTCTGATTGGTTACATAGCCACGGAGATGTAGGCTGTGTTCACATCATGATGTTGACAATGAGCTGGGACAATGTTCACACCAGCCTCAGAGGTGGCATGAATTTCTGAGTGCAAAATCATCTCCCACTTGTTGAAAACCACAGACGTGTCAGCAAAATGGTGGTTACGCCTAAATAAAATCCAGTGTACACTAATACAATAGATTTAGTGAATTTAAAAGGCGATATACACTTTCTCTCTGTTTTCACATATTAAGACACCACTCCAAATACGTAACACAGCAATAGTTGCTATTTAAGGCAATTTAAAAGGTGTGAATAATGGGTGAGCAATGTTTTTCTAATTCTGCCCACATGTGAATGCAGCATTATACATTTAAAGCTGCACCCCATGAATTCTGCACGTGGAAATCAGTGGAACACTCAGGAAGTGCTGCTCAGGCAGCGAGGAGCTGTGTAATGTCTTAGTCTGAGAAGACGACCGTGATGTTGGCGTTACACCCTGGAGATGTGGAGTTTGTGAGACGTAGGCATTAACCAGGTGGGGAAGGGTCCAATGCAAAACTGTTATTTGATGCATGATGGGAAATGTAGGATCCAGCATTTTTGGAGCTTAAAACATACTACCATGAGTACATGTAAGGATATTATATTATATCGGTGTCTTCTGCTTCAATGTTGACCAGTCTTTTTCTTTTTATCTGTCTCTTGTGAGTTCACCAAGTTTTTGGATGTTTAATACTAAGTACTTATTATGAGTACCCCATAATAAAGATCTTAAACCGCCTCTTTGCCTGCACCTCTTCGCTGTAGAATGCCGATTGTGTAATGATGACTTTATCATTATTACAGATTAAGAATAAACATGATTGTTTCCTTTTACACATAGATGGAGCTGCTGCTGCACAACAGTGGGCCACGTTGCCTCTTTGCAGTTCTAATATTGGCTGGATTGTGACTCACTCGGTTCATCCTCTCTCTCTCTCCGCCTGCGTGCGTGCGTGCGTGCGTGATGGGAGGGGGAGCGAATGAAAGAGATGCGCGCTCTGCCAGCATCTCATTCAGACGAGCAGCAGCTCGGCTCATCGCGGCGCCGCCTCCACCTGACGCGAGACGCCCCGCGGCTGGTTTCCTGCACGTTGATGTCTCAGTTCAGCGAATCCATTTGGAGCCGCCTGTTGTTAGAATGCGTGCGGGAGCGCGTCGTCCTCCTCTCGACGCCCTGCAGGACTCCCTGCTGTACTCCCTGCTGTACTCCCTGTGCCTCGTAGCGTCCCTGCACCGTGAGGCTGAGGCTGCTGGACCCGGAGGCGGTGGTTACGATGGTGAGTGAAACCGGGTCGCAGTTTGCACTGAAACACCCAAGGCAAATTCCTTGTATGTGAAAACCTGATTCAGATTCATTTTTTTCTTTCTTTGCGTTAGGACAACATAAGCAGGGTTCACTGAGGGGCATCCTTGAGGATGTAGAGAGTTATGAGATTACTTATCCTACATGGCTGCATCCTGACAGACACAGGAGGTCTGCCAACACAGAGGTGAGACTTCTCTCTCTGTCCGTTTGGCTAATAAACTGGTTAAAAGCACGCCGACACAATCCAATCACTGCAAGTCGGCTCTGCTCTCTGATGAACAATGTGCCGTTTTGTTCCTTCCAGCATCCAGCAGAGGCACAGGTTCTGATCTCCGCTGAGGGCCAGGAGCTCAGGCTGCACCTGCAGAGAAATGAGTGAGTGACTTGGTAGAATAAAGCCCACTACACTGCAGTGTTTCATTCATTGGATTAGAGAAGTTAAATGTCTGGCAAGTTCTGGTTAGTTTAGAGTAGCAATGCGTCGCAGGTAAAACTCCCTCAAAGGAATTCAAATAAGTTACCGGTATCAAATTATTCCAATCTGACTAAATCAAGTCCGAGCCCATTAGGCATCCTGCGTATCCTTAGACGTCCCGGCTGGCCCCGATTATTTGACCAGATGTTAGCTGTCACATGGACACATTTATAAGGTCAGTGCCCCTGTGGGTGCAGGGGGTGAAGGGAGGAAAAGAGGGTGACGGTTTGGGACCACAGAGGGTTGACACCCGATCTGTGTGCCTTGTCCAAACAGGAAGAAACATCCTGTAATCTGATGGAGCAGTTCCTGTCCAGCAACAATGGGATGGTGATAGGAAGGGAGCGGAGTATCTCTCTCGCTGTAATGGACAGTGCTATGGCTGGGCGGGATTAGCAGGGAGGACTGGAGCCGTGGGAGATGTTGGCTGCATGGAATGGGAAGCTTTTTATGAGCATTAGGAGCGAAGTACGTTTTTTCACATCGAATGCATGCTGTCGTTCATTCACTCACAGGCTGACACGTTGACAAACCATGACTCCACTGTGTCTGACTGACCGTCCCCTGAGGGATTTGCCCACCCTGCTCTCCCTCCCCAGCAGGCGGTCACACCGTTAGATTCATCAGTCGCACACAGTCGTGTGTGTGTGTGTGTGTGGGGGGGGGTTACAAAGGGAAAGACAGGAGGATGACAGAGAGCCACTTTGAGATAGATTTGATCAAATGTTTGCAGTTGTCCAAGTTCCTCATCATGAGATAGAGATGGGGTTGAGTGATATATTAAATTATTCATATATATTTTCAGAATGTTCTTTAAAATAAAAGGGGAGGGGGGGGGATCTCTATAGTAGGGGAAAAAAATCTAATTCCTTTTTCTTAATGACATTTTGTTTTGTGCAACTTTGCAACAGTTTACTGGAACAGGAAAGGTCGGAACATTTCATCATTCCTTCTGCTACAGTTGCAGTAGAATAGGCGTGAGGTAATGTGGTAAAAAGGGTATGGGTGTTAGTATGATTTAAAAGAAATTAATTGTACAAATTTAAACAATTGCAAATTGTCACTTTAATGATGGATCATACAAAAGGAATTGAGAAAAAGTTGAGGAAAAAACAGACGTAGTTTCAAATTAAAGAAGCACAACATCCCACGTCCTTAGTATTGATCCTTTAATGTACTGTGTCCAAGTACTTTATTGATCTGGAAAGTAGCTTGAAAATACTCTTTTCTGCTTTGTTCACTTAAGCTTCAGTTTTTAATACTTGTCCGCCCCAGTGATGTTCACACAGTCGGTCACAAAAATAGTGTTTCAGCTTTTGAAGAAAGCTCTTGCGTCCTCTGTTTTTAGTCTGATTTTTAACACTACACCATCGCCCACTCTGGCATTGTTTCCCCCCTCTTCGATCCTAAACAGCAAATCACATACGGGGTCATTGTGTTTTGATTTGTCCCCTGTTGGCCTCCTGTGGCGACAGATCTAGGTATCTGAGACTATGGTAGAAGACTAATCTGTGTCAGTGAAGATCAATGTCTGGTTTTGGAGAGAAGCCAGTGAAAATGCTGCCAGTGTCCATCTCTGTATCCCGGCTACTCCCTCTTGTCCTCATTGCCCCTGCAACTGTTGCACTGAGAACCCAAAGTAGCTGTGCGATGGTCTTGATCTTGTCTTTCTGTTTATCCTCCTGTAGCATTTAACATCTCTTTTTTTTTTTTTTTTTATCGCTCCCCCTTTTAATTCCAGTCCCCCTCATCTGCTCTTCACGTTTTAGCAAAGCCTGGAGAAAGATGTGAATGTATGTGGGCATCAGTACTCCTAGTGGCTGGAGTCCAGACATCTTCCCCAGCTGTCAACGTGCGTGCGTGCGTGCGTGCGTGCGTGCGTGCGTGCGTGCGTGCGTGCGTGCGTGCGTGCGTGCGTGCGCTTTTATCTTAATGAAAGGCTGTGGTGTGCGCCTGTAGAGGGTTGATTTGGTTAAGAGCCACGCAGGGGCGAGTGTGCTGACTCAGAGAGCAGGAAAAAGGATGTAAAAACAGAGTGACATGGGGAGGGAACAGTGAACGATGGACTGGAGGAGAAGGGTTGAGGTGAGAAAAGTCATGGAGAGAGCAAACTAGAGACAGTTGGGGGGTCAGTGTGAGTTATGGCGTCTGGTTCAGATATGAGTAGCGTGGATATTTTTGCTTCCTCCTCTGCATGACTTTGTCTTCTGTTTAATGCCTTTCCTGTGCCCCCTTAAGTACATGAATTACCTACCTGAATTAAGAACTCCCTTGGGAAATGCGCACATCATTGTTCCTCCTCTCCTTCTCCTCACCTCATATGTCCCACTCTAAAAACAAGCACCCCATCCTTTCTCTTTTACCCCCACCCCCCCGTCTGATGTTCCCCAGGGCTTCAGAACAAATATACAGCTCCCACACGCTCTCTGCTGTCAGGCGTTTTGGGAGACCATGGCCACACACAGACACACTTGTACACACACACAGCAGCCCAAAAGAACACAAACAAGAGTAAAAGCACAGACCTGATGGATCACAGGTCTAGGGAGCAGAGAGCGGGGATGCTTGTTTCTGTGTTTAGTCTCGCAGTGGCTCGGTCCTGTCTGCTTAGATGTCTTAATCAAGGCCTCTGTCTTACGCTGTGTGTTGTGGGAAACAATCACACACACACACACACACACACACACACACACACACAGGGCTTCACACCACAGATCGCCGGCCTCCCTGTGCAATAAAAGCCTCTTCATCATCCGTTGCTGAGTGGTACTTTGACTTTGCATCAGCCTCCTCCCTCCCTCCCTCCACCCGTGCGCGTTGATGTCATCCGATACTATGAGAGAATGCGACCCACTGACCCTAATGCATTACCCTACATCCCCTTCTCCTCTCTCCCTCCTTTACTATCTGCCAAGTACATTAGCATCCCCCCCCCCCTCACGAGGGTGAACCAAGCCTTTGTCTCAGCCTCACTGCCAGACAGTCCTGATTCAGGCAAGTATTGCGCTCCTCAATCACAGCATCTGTCTGCATCCTGGACGACATCCAAACTCCATGCAGCACTCTCGCCGTACTCTCGCCATCACACAAGGGGGTTTTGCAGTCTTGATGTGAAAGCTCTCACAGAATTTACCCGGGTTTGAGATATCCCAAGGGTGTTGGTGGTTTAAAAGAAATAGTTTGACATTGGTCGAGAGCTAGAGAAGCTACAAACAGCAGCAGGTTAGCTTAGTTTAGCATAAAGACTGGAAATAGGGGGGAAACAGCTAGCTCTGTCCAAAGGTAACATAATCCTTTTACCAGCACCTCTAAAGCTGACTAAAAGGAGCTTATGTTTCAGACCATTTTGCTGGCAACTGAATCCCATAAAGTCACTGCACCCGGCCAAGAAATAGTCCTGCATGTAACCCCAAATTGTCATTTGTACGCTTCTATTTTTGCTGGGATTACAGTAAGCAAACCGGATACAAGGTGTTAATAAGTGGGCTTTAGAGGTGCTGTTTTGTAGATTTTGTTACTGTTGGGCAGAGCCAGAACAGCTGTTTCCCCCTGTTTCCAGTCTTTATGCTAAGCTACGATAACTGGCTGTATTCTGTACCTTCATATTAAGCCTACAGACATGAGAGTGGTATCGATCTTCTCATCCAACTGTCAGCGAGAAAGTGAATATCAAACTATTCCTTTTAGGCTTGTCAACAAAATCGATATAACTAGGTACATGCCGCCTTTGCTGGACCACTTTTTCATGTCTAAACAAAGGCTTTTCTCCACTTTCACTGATCAAAGGCTATCATTATGTTACTAACAAGAGTTTATTGTAGTCGCATGTTGAATTCATACCCGAATTCAACTGCTCATCTCGTTCTATTCAATCAACATTGGGCATGATCATACATTCAGAAGCATACATAAGCGTGTAACGCTGCAATTACTGTTCTATCCTGCCATTTTCCAAAACACCAACAATGTATTTGGCCCAATCCTAAGCTACTATAGTTCTTTCTGTTGGTGGATGACTTTATCTTGCAGAAGCATAGACTCCTATTGTTTAAAGAAATACAATTTGCAGAGATGAAGCATGTGCTTTGCAATTGTCCTCATATTTGTATCGCACAGTTAATGATCCATTTACCTGAACTATTTTCTTAACCTTCGGAAACACTGATGAAGCAAATCGAAACTAACCTGTGTGACCACAACTGTTTCCTTTTGGGTGGTTCTTGTGTTGCTTATTCATTCAGGTCTTTCTGGTTCAGTACACCTACAGTGGCTACGGCATTTCAATGCTTACACAGATATGGCACTAACTGCATTTAACCTTCAATAGAACAGCAGACAGTAGCCTTCGTCTGAATGTGACGTACGTTGCCTGGTTTGAACTTTTCATCAGCTATTTTTAGTGATGTAGAAAAACTAAAGCAAAATTCAGTCACTGAAATTAAGCTGGCGTTACGCTTTCAGTAGTGACAAGGGCTTTGTTAATGGCATGTTGTGACTATAATAAGTCACATGGCGGCAGGTTATATAGCCATCAGTCATGCCAGTCAGCACACAGCTGCTGACTGGCAAAATAAGGGAGAATGGAGGAGAGAAAGAGTCATTATGTGTCTCCCCGTGGGAGAAGTGATTGTCCTTCCTGTATAGCAACTGTGGAACAGCAGCGGGGTGAAGCTCAGTCAATCACCAGCCACTCCGCCATTAATTGAGCCTGTTAGAGCGACAAAGAGGGTTACACGGGGGGGTTAGAGGAGCAGGAAAACTATAAATATATGAATGAGGCTATAAGGTAAAACCACAACACAGAGGGGGTTACCCCGATTAGGGTGACATCAGCCGGATACATTACCACTGACTGAGGATTTCTAAGTCTTCTCTTAGACAGTTTGTGTGTGTGCGTGCATACAGACCCTCTCACCCCCCCCCCCCAAACCCCCCAACCCCAGAGTGGCAATCTGTTAAATGATGAAGCAGCCGTTTTCTGTCATTGGCTGATTGCATCAACAGGCTGTCATTGTGTCAAGAGGCTTGTCTCCTTCAGGGCATCTGACTGGGGGAGAGAGGAAAAATTCCCATCTTCCCATCATTTGTCTTCATCATCCTTTTTAAAAGAATGATTTGACATTTTGGCAAATGTGCTCATTTGCTTTCTCGCTGAGAGTTAGATGAGAAGATGAATTCCACTCTCATGCCTTAATGTGAAGCTGCTGCCAGTTAGCTTAGATTAGCATAAAGGTTGAAAACAAAAAATGGAAACACGCTAACCTGGCTCTTTTCAACAGTGACAAAATCCACCTGCTATCACCACATTATTAACACATTATATGTAATTTACTGAGATAACGTGTTAATTAGTGAGCTTTAGAGCTGCCAGGCTAGCTGTTTCCCCCTGTAGCTTAGGCTAAACTAAGCTAAACTAATCTGGCCAGCTCCTGGCTGAAGCCTTTTATTTAATGGGTAGACATGATAGTGGTATCGATCTTCTCATCTAACTCTCAGCATGAAGGCAAATAAAGCATCCCAAAATTATGAACTATTTATTTGAAAAAGGAATAACAGTTTTTTCAATTTTAAGATTACCCTGAGGTAAAGCCAAAGCTGGCTAAGATGAAAAATACATGAAGATACGTGATAAATAATAAAATCTTAGCAGGTCAAATCAGTGTGGCACATCCGAGGTTTCTAGGCTTCGAGACTAGACACACCCAGCGTCATGCATGTAGGCTTCTCTACAGCCTGGTTTCTCCGCAGTTGCAGCCTGTTTGATGGATGGGATTTAGAGAGGCAGAGCAGAAGAACGCCAGCTGTGAGGCAGACAGAGTTTATGAATGAAAACAGGACGAATCGGTTGAGACAGAGTTGGAAGCAGAAAGACAGGAAAACAAGCATCTGTATGGGATGTTTGAAGATTGGGCTTGTAGGTTGACAGAAGTTTGACAGAAACAGCCCGGGTCTCTAGACACTTACTCAATCACACACACACACACACACACACACACACAGAGAGAGAGAGAGATGGAGAGTAAGAAGAATGTAATGTTTTCTCTCTCGATATGTGTATGTTAACCTGATTCATCTGCGTCCCCTGTGCAGCCTATATTGTACACTAATGGAGAAATTCCAGAAATAGAGACAAAGACGCTAACAGCCCTGTCAGATAAATGCAGGCTGGACACACCAACAAGCTTAAACCATGTCCTACTTCAGCTATACTTTCCACAATGTAAACAAGGTCATTTGGAATTTCATTACAGCCATAACACTTTTCCACATTATTCTTCTTATTTCCTCTTATCTCTGAGAGGATGTTTGTCTAAATCTTTAAAGCAGTCTGGCTTTGTAGAGTCTCTCTGTCAGAGTAAATCTTTTGTGAGCAGCGAGCTGCAGGGGAGAATCTTCTTCTATCTCTACTGTTTCCCGCAGCTTTTGCTCTGTCTATTTTTCACCATTATTCCACCATATTGCTGCTGTTTCAATGAGATTGAATGTCCGACACTACGTACTGTGCATATTCCCTTGCAAATCATGTCTGAGTCTGTGCTGTCGTTCACCAGGCAGCTGTTGGCCCCTGGATATCAGGAAATATGGTACACTCCTGATGGAGCCCGCAAGTCCTCCTCACCTGCCAGCACTGTAAGTCTATGAGACAGTTTGATGTTCTTAAACTGCGGTGGGGAGCTGTAAATGACCGTAGAAGAGAAAGAAATAGCAATGCAGCTGATCAAACCCCATGGCCGGAGGATAATAGGCAGTAAATGACACTATGAACATGAAAGACTACATTTTTTGCTTACATAACAGGGTCCTCTGGTTGAATGACAGTCCCTCTTATGGCTGCACCACTGAGCCGTGTGTCGAGCTATAATTGCTTTTGTCTTCCAGGGACACTGTTTCTACCATGGAGAGATTCTGGGCATGGAAGGCTCAAGTGTTGCTGTCAGCACATGCTCAGGACTCAGGTATGTAAAACTCCATCGCGGGCTGTTTTCTAATATTTAGAGTTGGTCCCAACAGTGAAAGACATGGAAGACTAAATCATGAAGACAGCTCCTACAGTTAAGAGCAGGGAAGTGGACTTTTCTGAGTTTCTCCAGCAAAGGAATACAGAGCAGAGCCAAGAGATAAAAGGTTTTCCAAACACTCAAAAGCAGGGAGTAGAATATATCATGTAGGGAGGATGTTTGTGATTGATCTTGTTAAAGATTTGTTTGCATTGCTCACTCAATAAATTAAAGCTATTAGTGCCATTAATGCTAATTTTACAGCCCCAATTTATTTGTTTTCCAGCTGACATGTAAATGTTTTGGGCCAACAAACAGAATTAATGGACACGTAGAAATTTCCTCTTCGAAGTCATTGATAGTGATACTTGGCCAAAATAGAGGAGGACATTTGTCCACATGTTGTGCCATTTTCACAGCTCTGAACATCACTACTTTCCCCATTTTCCACATTCATACATGTAAAAAATTAAAACTGAATAGGAACCCGGTTACACTTGTACCTGGCCAAGAAATCACGTTTCCTCAGGAGAAATCTAGCTGATAATCCCCTTCCCCGATTACAGAAACCAGGTTCCTTCTACTCACAGCATTTAAGAAATCAGGTTTTTGCTGACACTGGCTTGCCGTATCAAATCCATACAAAAATGGGATACATCAGCCAATTAGGACTTTACAGTATCAGAAAATCACACTTTAAAAGGTAAAATGCTAATGTGTGTAAGTTACGAGCTCTCTGAGATTGTGTTTGATGAAAAGAAGCTGTAACCAAAGCCTGCACAACCGTTTAGCCTGTGATCAAACCATGGCTGAATAGATAATGTGACAGGAAACCGTGTGTAGTGTCTTGTGCAGTCCAGTGGGTTAGTAGGTCATTGGCTCCAGAGTTGGTTCTTTGAGTACAGCTCAGTATGGAGATCCTGTGTTTTCTCCTGGTGTGGCTCCAGGACAGACCGGCAACAGAGCAGGAACAGGCGAGCACGGACGGAAATCGTAGCCATATGTGTGATTTTGTGGATTCAGTGGACGGTTGAATGAATACATCTTCCTACTAATGTAGATTCTCTGGAGAAATGCAAAGGCAGCGTAGAGGGACTTTGACATGTGGGCATCTGACCTCTGCAGATGTTTCCTGCAGCTGCCTGACCTGCTGCTGTGTGCACGCTCGTGTGTTTGTGTATCGACGTCTGCGCTCGTGAGTGCTTTTGCGAAGAAGCCAGAGGATTGTGTATCGCTCTGTCTGTCCCAGCTGATCTTCATTTGTAAACAGCAGTAAATCACCTGAGACACATTTCTCTACTCCACCCATCCGTAAAAACCACCACAGCCAAATGAAGAAAATCCAAATCTGTTGTGAAACCTAGTGGTTTTACTCAGATTTACATTTAATCTGATGGTTTAAGTTTAAAAAGGACATGGGTTTATCTTTACAAAATGTGCAATGATTTCCACAGTATACCACAGACAGCAGCATCATTGATTCCCCTTTCGATTCCTCATGCTGCGATTGGATGGAACCATTAGCAGTGTCTTGTTTCCCCAGGGGACTGATTTCTCTGAACACGAGCGTCAGCTACCTGATAGAGCCTCTTCCTGCTTCCATGGATGCGCAGCAGCAGCAGCACGCTGTGTTCCGAGCCGAGCGTCTCCATCTGCCCAGAGGGAGCTGCCTGCATCACCATGGCGACAAGGAGCATGAGGAGGGGCTCAGTGACTTCATTCATGGAATGATGTCACCACAGATGCACAGCAGGAGGGTGAGTTCGGACAGGACAAACGATGATCACCTGCATGAGATCCTTTGCACTTTTTACACAAACCATGAGGATATAGTCACCACATATTCTGTATTTAACTACTCTGTCTCCATTTTCAGCAAAGACGGGACATGAGTCAGAATATGAAGTATGTAGAGCTACTCATAGCCGCAGACAAAGCTGAGGTGAGGACATTGTCGTGCGTGTGGTCACATTTGGTCAATTTTTAACTATAGACAGGAAATGACACCCTTAAATATGAGCTTGCAGGATGCGGCTTTTTCTTCTATCTCACCTCTGTAGTCAGAATTAAGTATCGTGAGATCATGGAAATAATTATCTAGACTTTAAAGACTTGCAGGTTAGGTGAATTGGCGACTCTAAATTGCATTTAGGTGTGAATGTAAGCTTGAATGTTTGTCTGAGTCCAGAGTGTAACCGCCTCTCGCCCAATGTCAGCTGGGATTGGCTGCATTCCCTCAAAGATATAGCTGATGGATGTTGTGAATTATATTTATATGCATTTTAAATAGTATCTTTCTGCCGTACCGAGTTTTGTAATAAATGTAAATCAATCTATGTGGAGCTAGTTGCGGTAAATATACAGTCCTATGTCACGTCCTGTTCGTTTGAAATGTGAGAAGTCCCCTATTGAAGTTGTATTAGATGTTAAAAGAAATAGTGTGGGTGTCTATTTCAGTTTACAATGAGGTTTATGTCACTTTCAGTTTGAGAAGCACGGGAGTAGTCGTGACAAGACCACAGAGAAATTACTGGAAGCGGCCAATTTGGTTGACAAGGTAAAATCTGATGTGAATCATGAAAACCACAAATTGTATATTTAGCAGTGACAGATGTCTGTGACTCTTCCTGTCTACGCCCCCGCAGTACTACAAGGCGTTGAGCATTCGTGTGGCATTAATCGGTCTGGAGGTGTGGACCAACCAGGACATGATCAACGTTTCAGAGAACCCTTACAGCACTCTGGCTGCATTCCTGTCCTGGAGACACAAACAGCTCCGCATACTCCCCAACGACAACGCTCAGCTCATCACGTCAGTCTCTCTCTCTCATCTCCCACTGGTCTTCCCATTTGTCTGTTCTTCACCCTCTCCAACACTTGTGTGCTCTAAAGCCTCTTGTCCCGTGGGCTAGATGTCTCAATTGATTTTTGTCTTTATTGTGTGAGACAATAACCATCACCAGTTGTATCCCAGCGGGCCATTGTCCAGCTGGAACTAATCACCAGCGGGGTTTTGTGTCCCCAGGGGGAGGGCGTTCCAGGGCACCACCATCGGCCTGGCACCTCTCAAAGTCATGTGCTCTGACTACCAGTCTGGTGGAGTGAACATGGTGAGAGACAAGAGTCCAAACACGAAGCCTCTCCATGCACAAGAGTGGCAATGAAAGCTACTTCCGTCAAATATAAATTGGTAGTTCGATCCCCACTCCTCCTGTCAACATATTGAAGTGTCCTTTAGCAAGGCACTGAACCCCAAATTACTCTCCCTGTAAATATAAGATGCAAAATAAATATACTGTAATCGTAATGAATAAAGTTGCAACAAAAACAAATCACGTTTAACTTTTTGTCTTTTACAAACAAAGAATATGATCCATTAAGGCTCTTGAATTCAAGTTTGAATTATGTATCCTGCGATGAGAGTGTCTCCAAAATGCAATGCGAGAGATATGCGTGACTTTTTCTCCCGATCTCTAAGTAACGTTTGGCTCATCTTTTGAAAAGGACCACTCGGCATCAGCTGTGGGTGTAGCTGCCACCATGGCGCACGAGATAGGCCACAATCTCGGTATGAACCACGACAGTACAGGCTGCTGCCAGGCGAGGGCCGAAGACGGAGGTTGTATCATGGCTGCTGCGACTGGGTACGGAGAAAACCAGTGGATTTGAAAGATGACTGCATGAAAATTTGCATGAACCAAGTCTTGCATACTGTGTTTGTGCTTCTTCCTCACCACGGCCCAGGCATCCATTTCCACGTGCGTTCAGTGACTGTAACCTGAAGGACCTGAAGAGCTACCTGAGCTCCGGAGGAGGGAAGTGTCTCTTCAACTTCCCAAACAACAGATCCATGTATGGAGGGCAGCGCTGTGGCAATGGTTACCTTGAGGATGGAGAAGAGTGTGACTGTGGAGAAGAGGAGGTCAGTGTGTTTTGTCTCTTGAATGTTGCACTATATTTTTTCCCCGTATGCTTTGCCAGAACTCATGACTCTACACTCCTTGTGTAGGAGTGTACCAGTCCCTGCTGTAATGCCAACAACTGCACTCTGAAAGCTGGAGCTGAGTGTGCCCATGGCGTCTGCTGTCATAACTGCAAGGTACCAACATTAGACGGTCATCTAAACAAAGAGAAACACAAACATCCTATCTCCTTCCTAATTAGCCCAGGGGGCACCCCTGGGCTAATTAGCCCAGGGGGCACCCCTGGGCTAATTACTTACTTACTATTAGATCAAATCAAATTATAGTTAATTATTAATTATGCTACTAATCTCTTGTCATTGACGTCTCTTCCTCCTCTTCATCTCTTTCTGTCTCAGTTGAAGAGCCCAGGTGTGCTGTGTCGTGCTCCGTCCGGGCAGTGTGACCTCGCAGAGTACTGCGATGGGAAGGCCGAGTCTTGTCCTGCTAATTTCTATTTAGTGGATGGTACGTCGTGTGAAGGCGGAGAGGCCTACTGTTACACCGGCATGTGTCTGACCCTGAAGCAGCAGTGTCGGTCTCTCTGGGGACAAGGTGGGAAAACTGGATGCTTATAATCTCTATATCTTTTGTTCCAAAACAGGATACATCCTCCATTTTGAAGACATGTAGCGTGTACAGTGCAGACTAACACTATTTATATTTATCAGCTGCACAGTCTATAGACTCTCAAATATTTTTACTATTTAAAACAGAAATACATATTAGGAATACTCAAGAATGTTTGGATTCCGTATACAATCTTAATTTTCTATTTAACTTCCGATTGGGGGGAAATGCATCGTGCCACCTACAGCCCTGACGTGACACTGACACAAAGTGTTTATTTGTAATATGCAATGCTGACATCACTGACATGTATTTTGAGATAAGGAGAATCATAGGCTTGAGGCTGTTCTTCAGTTTTCATGGCATGCTGGGATGATGCCTTTTTAATGACAAAATCGGTTTAAATGTAGATTAACGGTTAAATATCATGAATCTCACGTTGTATCTTTAAAGCAGCTAAATGTCCAGTGCATGTTGAAGCAGAGAGGCTGAATAGAGTTAAAGATGAGTCCACGGTGGGTCACAGGATTAGAGATTGTTATTGGACGGCGTCCATATTCACAGCCTCCCTGGAGCCTTTGTAGTACCACAGGAGCCACACAGAACAGTAAGGGATGTCATCTGGTCTCCATCAGGTGGTCACATAACACACTGTGCATGCATTTACTGTGTGTGTGTGTGTGTGTGTGCGCGCATTTTCTCTCCTTCGACCACAGATAGCCGTGAGGCCCCTGACCTATGTTTTAAGAACGTAAACCAAGCTGGGGATATGTACGGGAACTGCGGCAAAGATCTGCTTGGAAAGTACAGGAGCTGTAAGGACAGGTGAAGATCAAAACTTTACTCCCTCAGTATCTACGTTTCCTGAGTATGACAAGTTCAAGCTCAGCAAATTGATTTTCATTATTTCTGCCAGGGATGCTCAATGTGGGAAAATCCAGTGTTTGACTTCAGCCTCCAAGCCCATTGAGAACAATGCTGTAAGCATAGAAACCACTGTCCGTGTGGACAACACGAGGATCCTGTGTATGGGAACACATGTGTACAAGGGTGGGCTGGTGGACGAGGAGGCACAGGGCGACACTCTGGACCCCGGCCTGGTCATGACGGGGACCAAGTGTGGTGATGACTCGGTGAGACATGCGTTTATTGTTGTGGCAGACCGCACCCTTTAGATCTCTCTTACCTGTCAGGAAGCCACATTTAATTGTTGTCATTTACAAACCTTGTGACTCTAATCTTTGAGATTTTCACGAAGTAATTCTGCGACTTACAGGAGCCACTCGATTCTCTGACTCTCTTCCTCACACCTCTCCTTCTCTCAACAGATTTGCTTTAATGGAGAATGCCGCAGTGCATCTTTCCTCAGAGCTGATGAGTGCAGTGCCAAGTGCCATGGACACGGGGTACGTTTCTATGTGTGTGAGGAAGGTTGCTGGGGAAGATCTGGCTGCCAAGCCCGCTATTATGGAAAGCTGCAAAACTCGGCGGTGGTGCAAGAAGTGTCTAGATCTTTTACTTAATTAAAAGCGGCAATGCATAAATGTAAAAATACTCCAGTACAAGTGAAAGCCATGCATTCAAAATATTACTTAAGTAAAAGTACAGCAGTATTACCGGCAAAATCAAAAGTCAGAGTGCTCATTATGCAGCAGCGTGATCTGTGTCACTGTAAAGTCTTTATCAGTGAAGTAACAATAGCTGTCAGATAAATGTCGGAGTAAAAAGTACATTATTTTTGTCTCAAATGCAGTGAAGTAGAAATATAAACTGTACTTAAATCACTGTATTTAAGTATAGTGATTAAGCAAATGTACTTAGTTACTTTCCACCGCTGACCCTTGGACTCTTTTCTACTTTCTGTAATACCATAATACCAAAGTAATGTAATACCATTCACTCCTATACCTGAATGCCAGTGTAATGAACATATATATTTATGTTGTAATTTTCTTTCCAGCTGTGCAACAACAATCGTAACTGCCACTGTGACGCCGGCTGGGCTCCTCCTCTGTGTGACAGGAAGGGCTCAGGGGGCAGTGTAGACAGTGGGTCTGCCATGAGCCACAGTGAGACACTTAACTCTGTTTTCTTTTTTTATATACCTTGACAGTCGAAAATATTTCTTTGAAATTATGCAGTTTTCTGACTCTTGTCTATTTTTCTATCCAGGCAGTCTCCATCTATTCCTACTGGTCCTCCCTCTGGTTCTCTTTGTGATTTTGGTTGCTGTTGGACTGTATTACTACAGACATAAACTCCACCCACTGAAAACCTCCACTCCACCTCCAGTGCCAACGTGTGTAATGAAGTGTTAAATACTAAGTCTCGTTACATTTTGGTGAACATGAATTTTGCTTTTGCTTTTTACTTTTTTCTTTAGTCTCTATGTTGTGTGGATGTGTAAATGATGCCTGTACTTTTTTGTTTGTGTTTTTAACCCTCAGATGTTCAGTCCCGGTCGAGGGCAAAACCCTACATGTAAATGGTCATTCCAACCAGACATTCATTCTAAAAAAACAGGACTCGGACCACCGGGTAAAGAAGCCACCGATGACCCAGACACTTCTGTCATTCTCTATTGTTGTTGAATATTAGAATAAACCACTGAACTTTGTTATGGCTGCATTCTTCCACAGATGATATCCTCTCCTTCTCCGAGCCCATCTTGTCCAACTCAGTCCAGGCATCCCATTGTGCGTCCAGCAGTGAAGCCTCCTCCTGTACCTGCGTATTCTTCAGGGCAGAAAAACCATACACCTCAGGCCCAGATCTGTCCTGCGGATTTTCCCCTGGGACAATACATTTCTCAGGTTTACAATCCAGGGAAATCTGCACTGTTGGCCCAGCCGAAACAAAACCAGGCTCCTCAACCACCTCCAGGGCATCCACCATTACCTTCCCAGGACAGTAAACCCCAATCACAGCATTCAGCAGGACCCAAACCCCGACCAGACCCCCCAATCAGACCTCCACCGCCTTGTCCTGTCAACAAGCCATCAGTGGTGAATTTTCTTTTTTGTAGGACTTTAAGTAAATAAGCAAAATTTTTAGTAAACTGACTGTCTGACATGTCGTTTTCTTGTAGGAACAGCAACAAAAGAAAGGCGTGCAGCTTACCACTAATGCCCTGCAAAGAGGACAAGCTGCTTTGGCTCCATCTGCTGGACAGAAAATGCCAAACAGGTAATTCATCTGGTGGCATTTTCTAATGTAAATCCAGTGCAAACCCCTTGTTAGCTTCTCTCTCCTTCTGCTTCTTTTAGAACCTAAGAGCTCAGGGACACGTTGGGGACCACCACTCAGATCCAATAATGGACTGCCTCAAACTCTCTTTTTGAATATTAACGACTGACAAAAAGGTGGCCCTGTCGCATGTGATGAATATGGGTCTGTGGATTACAGTGTATTTACACTGATGTGCATTGAGGGTAATCAAGTCATAGTACATATCACAATGAGTATGTTTTAAGTGTTTTATAAATTAGCCCTATGTGTCTGCTTTAACAACTTGAAACAGCCAGAGCTGTGAATTTAAGAACTTTTTTTTGTTTTGTTATTATTGTTGCAAAAGTTAAATGTGAAATTGTTCCATGTGTGCAGCAGTGGTGAAACACTGTTCCAGAAGTGTTTATTCACAAAGAAAAATGAATGTTTACAGTGTATCCTATGTACTAAACATGGTGTCTCTTAAAGAGCACTAGCTGTAAAGGGATGTCTTATATTAAGAAAAGATGCCAATATTGAAGTGCTCACTCTTCTTATGTGAATAAGAATGGGCTTTTCACTGGACTAATGTGGACCAGTGAAAGCCCTTCATGCATGCTGTAAGTATATGCTTATGATGATAGATACATGTCTGATATGTAGCAGGGAACGTTAGCGATTTTTCACTTTTTTTATTAGTTTTAGTAATTTTATATTGTTGTAGTATCGCACTTTGAGCAATCTTTTTATTATCAAATATTCACTCCCTGAAGAAGTTAATGGTGGCTGTTAATAGTCCCCTTTCAAGTCGACAGGAGGTGAGTATTTGAAACCAAAAACATTTTGGGTGAAAAATCACTTTGAGGTGACCATTCAAAACCACACTTTTATTTCTTCATCCTGTCGCTGACAATCAGTGATGAAGTTGTCTTTCTCCAGGGCAACATTTCAAATTAGACAAATGTCTGGTAAATGGCACCATGAATTTGATGATTTTGCATGTTTGTCCAAAGATGCTACTAAAACTGTTTTTTGGGAGTTGTCTCATGATCAAAATGCTATAAAGCTACTCTAGCTTTGCGCTATATGACTGCAGTCTATATAACAGTGACAACTTTGGCATTGCTGTGAGGTACGTTACAAATCCTGGTCGTGCTTGGGGGATGACCTGGTTTCATCTGTAATATGGAAATATAATATGGATGTGTCAGCTGCTGTGTTTTACCTTCTCATCACACCTATGCAAGCCCTGACACTGCAGCACTGTCTTCAACTGGAATTCAAATAAACTAAAAAAAAAAATATATATATATATATATACAATCGTATGCATTTTAACTGGTTGTGTTTAGTCAATATCTGTGTTCATATCAGGTTTTAAACACATTCTAGATTCAAGAACATGCTCTGTAGTATCTTACTGAATGGGCAACATTGGGATTGTTACACCTCTATAAAATAAGATAATCCTTTATTAATCCCTCAGTGGTATAGCAACAAGTAGTAAATAAGTATAGCATGCAAAAGAAAAATAGAATATAAATAGAATGTATACGTGTATATATACAAAAACTGCAGAACTTACATTATTGCACATGAGTATTGGTATTGCACATTGTGTGAGTTATCAGTTACATCGCTGCAAGCAGGAATTCCTGCACAAAAGTACAATGTCTTTTAATCATAATTGGAGAACATATTTTATTAATATGATAATAATCATACTTGGAACAACCATTATATAGGAATGGTAATGATGCCGTTTTTGGTGAATACTGACTTTGTGGAAAGGCCTAAATGTGTTGGAAAAAGCTTACATTTTAGTTTAATTCAACTAATATTTTGGCCACTTTTGGCACAACAACCTGGAAACACAACATCATCAACACATGGCATTATAAAGTTGATGTGGCATATATAACGGCTTATTCACATGAGGCACTAATGGACCAACATTAGCATTAATTTGGAATCCTGTTTTTGGCCACCTGAAGAATGTACGGTCATTATTTACTCTCCTTTTAGCTCTGTTGTTGATTTCCATCAACTGCTGAGGGAAATATGTGGCTCTTTAGTTGCTAAATTGTCCACTGCATTCACCAGCTAGCTGATAACTTTGTCCTGTCTGCTGTTTGGTGCTGGACAGGTTAGTGTTCAGTGGATTTATCAGAGGGATTGAGTCAAAATTGCACACTTCTGGGCCTACAAAACTAAAATGAGCTAAAAGTTGCTAAAACGCAGTGTACAGCTGAGGGGAGCTGCAGAGTTGGGTCATAGCACTACAAACCTTTCACATCACATGTAGTCATTTCATCTATTGCTATTATAAAAGTAAAAAACAGAGCAGCTTTAAATGATCTTAACTGCATCTGCTGGGAAACACTGGGGACTTGTACTGTTCTGTACAGTACTGAGCAATTTGTCACAAATGATGTATTAGCCTTAGTAAGAAAGGCCATGTACTCTATTTAAATTAGTCAATGTATGCCAAATTAAAAAGGTGCATTTGCATCACGTCCCTGATTGACCTACAGGTGGAAACGTTGGGTTGTGCTGTTACTAGATGAGGCCTATGATATTAACGCACCTCCCTCTGCCTTTTAAACAGCCATGAATCGACAGCGCGTGTATAGGTTGAAATGACTGCTGGGAATGCTGAAAGGTGCCTGCCCTTTAGATCTCCACATCCTTCACTGAGATGAAAGCTATCTGATTTATTCTAATCAAAGGACTGCTAAATACCAAGGTTAGACCCCCTGAACCAGCCTTCCTCCAACACAAAAACAACCACACACAAACACTCCTTGGTGGACTCTCTGCGGACTGAAGTTCCACAGGGCCAATGGGAGGCGAAGGTAGCAGTGACTCCGAGGGGGACGTGGCCTTGGCAGGCAAAGGTTTTAGCATGCAGCTTAATTGCAGCCAGTCTCTCCCGCTGAGCATAATTAGTGTTAGCTAGCATGTCACTTCCTGTGGAGTTTCATTTATTAGAGATGATGGTGACACCCCCGCAGCCCCTCACAGTGGGAGGGAGGCGCAGCCAGGAGGGCAGAAAAGAGTGGATCTCGTCTGCTCAAAGCTCCCCTGCCTTGTATAACGACCCAATTACGGCGGAGTTATTTTTCCACTTGTAATGTTGATTGTCGCACTCCATTTTTCTCTCAATCAGTCCCTGATTTCTGCTCAGATTTCTTTATCCTGATCTCCGACGTCAGTCTTCATTATCAACACTTTTGACAAGTTTTTATTTTTTTTAGTTTTATAGTAAAAGATTCTTGCACTATGTTTAGCTTCTACTTCCTCTAAGGGGATTAAGAATAAAAATCTACATACTGATACAGTATGGATACGTGTAAAACATTCTCTGGAATGACTAAATTGCCTGACCTAACGAGGTCCAGCTGGAATAATGCCTAGTCACCCTGGACACCTGCACACATGTTTACAATTACTCTGCTGATTACACACGTTGTATCTGGACAGAGCTATGCTGGGAATTTCATGAGCTCACACTTTATTTTCCAGAAATGCACCAATTGTTTTTGAGTGTCTGAGGTCTAGGTGCAAAATGTATGCGTTCTTTAGTGCAAAAGATCACGTAGCCTAATGTAACAAGAAATGCAGTGTCCATAGCATGGTTTTGGTAGGCTGGATGTATAAATTGCAGTTATGTGATTGTACATTTGTCAGTGATGGTGCAAAATGATGGTGACTGTCTTCAAAATCTCACTACTCACTATATAGTACCATATTGACTGCTGACTAATGCAATTCAATAATGCATTCATTTATTCGGTCACGAATGTGAGGTCACAAAAGATTTCAGAAAAATGAACCGGTCCATAATCGGGCAATTATTATTGGAAGATATAGAGGCGTTGCTGGATCGGCTGACCCACCAGAGGTCAGAGCTCTCGGCAACAGAGTTTACTGAGGTCCAGACCACGGTGGCTGCCTCTTTGCAGATATCACAGGCCAAATAGAAACAGATGTTACTTGGTGTAACCCCAGTTCTATGAGTACGTATGTTCTTCAGACTTGTGTCTTTTGTCTTGCTTGGATTTGTGTATTGTGTCTTGTGCTTAGGGGACTGTGCTTGAGTGTTTGCATATCGGCTGTACTTCCATTGTGGGTTACATCCTGGAGAGTTATGTGATAGAGATTTATGTTTATGTCTGGACGATGTTTGCGCTGTATGTTTGGATGCTGTATGATGTTGGATGATGTATTGCGCTGTTAGATGATCGTGGGCTAACAAACCGGAATGTTTGATTTGGTGCTAGTTAATGTGTCTGAATTATCCCATGAGGGATGGATTATGCAAATAACCAGACACAAAAATAAAATATTCATTCTTTCATATTCTGCTGGAGGAACTAGTGATTGTGGGATTGAGGGATTTCAGACAAATTGTCTTGCCCAAACATGTGCAACTAAATTTAAAGGAGCGAGGAAGGTGTCAGTCAGGCAGTCGAGGTCTAATCAGGCACAATAAGTGAAAATACTTATTGTAGGAGTATGTAGGAGCTTATAAAAGGCAGTTGCTATATATGTATTAAATTTGGGATGGCCTGCCAGTGATTAGAAGCTTCGGGCCTTTCTACTGAAATGGGTTAAAATCCCACAACTGCTGGCTCAAAGTCAAACCAGAGGTGTCAAACACTAAGATGTGGAAATTGTGTTTTTTGTATTTAAAGGTAGTGCGGCAACTATCATCTGATGTCACAGTTACTGTTTTTGTGTTATTTCTGTACAACAGCCCTTAATCATTTCTCTCTTTATACAGTGAAGGTTAGAATTTCAGCCCAGCAGTGAGTGTGTAGCTTTTTGCCTTCAGTGTTTATGGCCGGGTCACCACCCCTGGGACTGATGGTGGGTTATATAGTGTTGCCCTGATTGAGGTACTTGCCTCTGGCAATAAAAGGTCAACATAAATGATTAATGAGAGGAAAATGTCATAAGGGAAGGGAGGGAGCAAAAGAGGTGGAAGGTAACTATGGGATGACTCTTACATCCAAAATTTTCTTCTGCTCTTTTTTGTATTATGCTGTGTACATTTAACCCCATGTATAATTTAGAATGTAGACCTTTCATTACTGTGTTTAGTAATATTATTTTCACGTTACTCCAATGTTCACCACAGTCGGGTTGCTGTTACATCGGTCAAACTGATCAGCACAGACACAGTTTCCTGATGTTGTTCATCCCTTTAACTGCGAGGTTTCCACCTATCTTGCATATTCAGATCAGTGAAAAGAGAATTCCTTATGAGACTCCTACTGAGGTGAGTCCACTGTAACGACTCCATCTGAGTTCAGACGAAAGCTCTCTACCTCTAATTAGAACCCTTGGCAATTCTAATGGATGCCCTTATGAAAATATACCTAATGGCCCAATGTCAGCAGGAGACCATCCGCTGATGTCTGATTCATCTCATTAAGACTCTACATTACGTGTGTATGTGTGTGTGTCATTGATTTAACCAATTATAAGAACATTCCTGACTGAACTGCACACAGATGCACACAAAACAACTATATGTTGTGCTTCTATATTTCACTTCTAATCTATATCATTTATGACCCCACAAGACCAGTTTTATCACACGTGCAGCATTTTTTTATCTTTATTGAAAGAGGGCAGGAAACACAGACTCTTTCACTGTCACATAAAGAAACTGCCTACTTCAACATCTCTAATATTCAAAGGGGTACATACAAACAGTGAGTGCAGAATACATTTAAGGTGTTAACATCTACCTCCAATTAAGGTGTCAAATTAAGATTGTCATGCTTTTCTTAGAGGATTTCTTGCCACACGCCCGTCGTTAAAACACTTTAATTAAACTACAGTATTATGTCCATATAGTTCAAGACAACTGTAACTTACAATGTTCATTCACCATACCATATACTGAAAATATATATACATCTACTGTGTATTGAATTTACATTTTCCAGAAACTTTCATTTACAGCCAGCAAAGGTTATATTATACTCATTTTAATCTAGATCTTCCAACAAACAATAACAAGACATTATGCAAGGTTCATCATATATGCAAATTATACTGCTCTATTTATAATGCACACTTTGTATTCCACACTGATTGCACTTCTTACCTTTGAATAAAATAAACACAACTGACAGAATACAAATGATTTATGGTGCAGCACTCAGCAGTCCATTCAACCGAGGTCTGTTGATGAAGCTGCTGCTGACTGAGGACTGTATTGAAGATCATATATAAGATCAGCTGAAAGTGGTTTTTATTATTTCTCTTCTTTGCTCTGGTGCTCCCACGGCACAGGATCATTTTCATCTGTGTGCGACTCAGTCTCCCTCTCGTGCCAGAACTGCTCCAGATCAGGCAAGACAATCCCGTCTTTGAGGCTCACGCTGTCTCCTCCTCCTCGCTCTGACTGAGGCTGAGCCTCTGGGCTGGGAGCCTGGCTGAGGCTTGCTCGAAGGCTCCTCTCCCCCCGCAGCTGGCCGGAAGTCTCTGGTCTGGGGCAAGGTGACTGGTGAGCTGTAGGGTTGTGAGGACCGGGTTTTGGCTTTGGAGGAGGTTGTTTGTGCAGGGTGAGGTGCCTCCACAGCCCCCTGTAGCCCTCTCTGAATTCTTCAGAGAGGGAGAGCACGATGACAGGGTTCACCAGGGACAGAGAGAAGGTGAGCAGCTGAGCAGAGAGGGTTAGAAGAAGGGGGAGAGAGGAGATGAGGGGGTGAGCTCCTTCCATTTCCTTCTCTGCTATATGACGCTCCCAAACCCACACCACCCACTGTGGAAGCCAAAGAATAGCCATGGTCACAGTCAGGCTAAACAACATCAAGGTGAGCTTCCTGGATCTGATCTGTGTGCGCAGGTTTTGAGTCTTACTGGAGCGGCGCTGGCACTGGCCGTAAGCCTTCCAGAAATACACCAGGGCAAAGCTGAGAGGTGCACAGTAGACCCCCAGGGGGTATGCTTTGATGTACACAGACATGAACTCCTGGGCTTCCGGAGGAACTATCAGCACACAGACCATTCCGCGGATCTCTCTCTGCAGCGTAGCAAACAGCCAGTGAGGGATGGTGACGGAGCAGGCAGACAGCCAAATGAAGAACACCACCAGGATGGAGCTCAGGTGGATGCTCACCTGCTTGTTGGGGTTGGACACATAGTGGTAGCACGCTTTAGCCATGACAGCCACTGTGAAGCTCTTCGCTGCCATGCAGGACTGGAGGAACCAGTCGGCCGTCTTGCAGACCACCCAGCCCAGATTCCAGCTAGATTTGGAGTAGAAGGCAGCCCTGAACGGCACCGTAAACGCCAGCACCAGTCCGTCAGCAAACATCAGGTTGAAGATGAGGGAGTTGATGAGAGATAGTTTGCCCCTATGAGCGTTGGAGAACAAGATGACCATCGCAGTGAGATTACAAGCAACTCCCAAGATGCAGATGACTCCCAGAATAGCCGGCACGAGGACTCTCAGCTCCCTGGGGTCCAGGTGTTGGAAAAAGCCACGTTCATTGAATGACCACCTGTCTATGGAGCTGTTCACCACTGTCGCGTTGTTCCCACTCAACTTATCCATCTTTTTCAAAAGGATGGTGAGCTGATATGAGGAGAAAAGATAAGAAAGGTCAAACGCAGCCAGGAGAAGAAAAAAGGTTCTGGGTAGAAGATTTCCAAAAATGTATGTGCTCAAAAGACGTATTAAGAGGAATATTTAATATACGTAGCAATACTACCTCTCTGAATATAATCCTGTTAGAATAATTGCATCAGAGAAGGTATCGATTGACGATCGATGATCAAAGAGGAGCTCCTGTCTGTTTCCCGGTTTATCCAGAGACACAACGATGCAGCTTCTGCAGCTGCTTATAAAGATGCTTTTTGATTGACAGTTGCTGTCCCCAGCTGACAAAATGTGCGTCGACTTACAGCCTCGTAGAGCCAATTAGAAAAACTCAGCATAATGTGCTTAGAATGACAGATTTGGTTTTCTATTTTGTGTGAATGTTGGTGAATTAGTGGTCATTGAGTCAAGAGATAATAATGCTTGCCTGTTTTTCTTTTTGGCACAAAATCAATGTTATTACAGCAAACCTTTATTTAACCAGGAGTAAAAGACTAAAAAGACTAGATTAAAAATCTCTTTTTAAGAGTGTCCTGGCCAAGACGGGCAGCAGCACAAATAACACGGCTGCAGACATAAAATAAGAACAAAGTACAGGATTTTAACATTCAATACAAAACATTCAACATTCAATACATCTACAGCCAGAAGTACCTGTGCCCAAGTAATTTAGAATCACTTTAAATGCATCCAAGGAGACCAGCTCCTGAAGATTCAGGTGACTTTGGAGCTGATTCTGAGGGAGCCGCATACTTAAACGCCCTTTTTCCCAATTCAGCACGCACTTTGGGGACAGTAAAAATGATTTGTTACAAACAGACCATGAAATATCTGACGCATTCCACCATCAATCCAGATGGATTGTATCATTTCTGTTTGTTGTATGAGATGTTAGGCTGGGTCAGAAACCTTCTTTTGGAAGCTGGATTTCTGATCTTACTTTGGTAAATCAGTATGATATGAATAAACACCAATAGTCGGAGGAAATTAAGCAAATTGTGAGCGTGGCTAGTCATTTGAAATCAACCACCAACCGTGTCCAGGTGGTGATCATCATGTTTCCTCCTTTTTGTGTAACAGTGTCTTACTCTTCGTCCACAAGAGGGCGCCCTTGCCCCACAAACAGCAGTCAACATGAGTCATTTGATTTACATTCAGTTTGAGTCAGCAGCATTAACAGAGGAGATGCAACAACGCAGGCTTTGAACTTGCACATCTTTATTCTTTTTTATTCAAAGAAAGTACAGTAAGCATAAAGACTGCATGGTAATTAATTGCATTTCAATACATTCTGAGCTATAAAAGTTTTTTTTTTCTGTTTCAATTAGTGCCACAAAGGAGGTTGTTTAGAAGACATTACTGTTTAAAGGAATCACATTTAATAATTCCCTGATTTCACAGAGTTCATTTAGACCTTTGACTACTTTCTTTTATGGGAGTTGGCCCTCAAAAACAAATCTGAGATGAGGCCAGATCTCTAAACTGATGAGACCCGAGAGCTGAAACGGAACCTGCTACTGTTCCATGTCACCCATCTTCAGAGGAGAGGAGGAATATGGACAGACACTGCAGTAATCTCAAATCAAACAGTTTCAAACCGGCTACTTCTGGATGAAGCCAAGTATTTTTACTTGCATAGTGCCTCAGATGATCTGTAGATGTTCGAATATCTATATGCAGGCTGTCAGTTTCATCAGAGTCAGATCCAACGCATGCAAAAAGAGCTATGCTAGCATTATGTTATGCTAAGAAATCTCAAGTTTAAGTTCAGTAATTCGACATGAAAGGTTTACAGGTTCTACCATCTACAGATCATTTCCAATACTATCCAAGTCGAATAAAAATAAGGTGAGGTGTTCAGACTTTTGTATTTCAATGGGAATTTTGCCAAAAAAAAAGGAATGTGACTTCGTCGTGTCTCTTGCAAACTGATGACATCAGACTGACTGCAATGTGATAAGAGCAACATTTACTTTGTACATATCACAGCGTCCTCCCCTGAACTCGCAAGCACGTAGCCGGTGCTATAATGTAAATGTGACTACATTGCTTCAAGCACTTTTTCCACTTGGGGCCTCAGTGGAGCTTTTTTTGTTTTGTTTTTGTTTATAGAGAAAGAGAAAAGAAAAAGAGAAAAGAAAAAATCCTAAATTAACATTTGAAACATTCACA
>JAVQJF010059639.1:0-14474 GCA_036023855.1 Gadopsis marmoratus
TCAGACTGTTTGTTACTCAGACTGTTTGTTACTTTTTGTTACTGTTTTTTACTCAGACTGTTTGTTGTTACTCAGACTGTTTGTTACTCAGACTGTGACCAGCCCTCCTGTGTCTGTTATCTGTGATCAGCCCTCCTGTTTGTTACTCAGCCATAGCAAAGCTACGTTAGCCACATCAATGCTAACTAGCTCACCTGCTTGTTAGCCTCGTCGAAGAAGACGTTGTTGACGCTGGACGCATGTTCAAACTGCACCGGGTTCTCGCAGAGCTCCAGGTAATGTTCCTCACTCATCCTCACACTCTGCCGCTTTAGAGCCGCTTGTTCCTCAGTTCAGCGTCCCGACAGACACACAAGCGGAACAGCAGGAAGACCGCAGTTCAACTGGCGGCCATGACGCTTCCGGTGTGGCTCTTCACAATAAAAACGGAGAATATGTACAGATTTTTTTTTGATCGTTCTGAAGTGTAAATTAGTATTTAATTTCAATACACACTAAACAAAAGCACATATTTATAACTGGCATAAAAAATAAAAATAAAAACGAGGCAAGACATTCGTCTTTAAAATGTCCCTGGCTGCACATAAGCTGTTATATTACTACATGTCACCTTACATTTTATAAACCTTCTGTATTATCTCGCGATACAGTTTTATTACATTATGTGCTATATTATATTTCTTTATTAATAAACACAAAGACTAAGTGTCGTTAGTTAACCATATATATTATTCTAGTGTTTGCTGTTATAGTTGATGGTATATTACTTATACATACATATATATATATATATATATACAGTATATTTACTGTAGTCCATCACTTTTCACTTAACCTGACTCATTACTGCACTATTATTACTATTATTTGCTCTTGTATAATTTGTATTTTTATTTCATCAACTGATTTACTTTGCATTTATTATTTGTGTCCTGAGCCAGTCAGAGCAGCCAAGTTAGACGTTTGACAACTTCCCCTTTATTATTCCAAAGGAAACAGTTTACATTGAAAAATAAATGTTTAAAATAATGTAAAAACAGCTGATAATACGAATGGATTTGCCTTATGTTGAAATATGTGTGAGTATACGTGTAAATTATGACATGTAATTGTTAAATATGAATAAAGTTTCCATATATTGTTTCCACGTAATGCTAAAGTTTTGTGGCTGCTGTTTGACTTTATTGGTCGTGAAATGTTTTCATAACTCGATATTAGTTTTCCCACCATTGATATATTACTTATTCAAGAAAAAATCACTCAAAAGAATTCTAATTTAAACTGAGGCACTTTCATACAAACACTGCTTAAAAATCAACATTTTGCCACTCACATTTTGGGCTTAATTCTTAAATTTGGTGCTAGTTTATATTTGTGTATTACTCTTTTATTCTGAAGGAGTCGGGGCGGAAGTTATGTCGTTTGTCCTGGTGGTGTCACGTGACAGTCACGTGCCATAAACAGTGTAAAGACAAAACTTGTGTAGCTGAAGTAACTTTGTACTAATTACAAATAAACCCGAGATAAGTGACAATAACTTTCAAATAAAAACACAAGTTTCCAGCTTCACCTTTTAATGTCCCCACACATTAAACTGCAGTTTCACAGAGAGCGCCACACTGAGGCGTTTCATTAGAATACATCCACCATCAAACCAACACTGAGTACAGAGGCTGCACGGAGACAAAACATTCATCTTTGAATCAACGAAGTTCACAAACACAGTGATCAACCTCTCCTTCACCAGATTATCTGGATTTAAGTTACACAGAAGCTAAGAGCTACTCGCATGATCAGTTTCACTTTAATTTAGGTTTCTTATGCTCTTAATCTTTTTAAACCAGAACATTTAGTGGGCGGTGACTGCACCAACTTGTTCAGGTGCCGAGGCGGAGCCTCGAGGGAATCATCCAATATCGATTAGAGCCTGGCACATAACCACTAGTTTTCAGGTGTACACATGTTTTTTTCACCTTGGGTGCATCTTTTATGTCTCAACTGTAAATTTGAAGAGGGACATAAGAGTTTCCTTTGACAGATTTTAGTAGAATAAATGACATTGGCGGTGCACCACTGAGTTTACCTTCTATTATACTGAAGATTTTACCCGTTTAAATTTGTAATTTTGACTACATTTCTTCCAAAAACACACAGTGGACTAAATATCAGTGTGGGCCAATGTTAGCAGGATGTGAGGGGTGGTCTCAGCTTCAGAAAACCCTGTTGGAGCCTCTCAGCAACCAGGACGCTCCCACTTCAACATCCAACACGGTGAAACCCGTTCCTCCAGCAGCCAGGAGGAGGCGCTCCGCCCTGCCCGTTTTAAGGAAGAGGTTGGTGGGCGGGTCAGTGGGAGGGAGGGGCTCCCTCCAGGGGCCTCCTCCATTCATCTCCTCTTTGTAGCGTTTTCAACACAGCAGGATGAAGAGAGAGCGAGCCGGGCGAAGGTTAGTCATCGGCGTCGGGTTTGAAAGGAGGGTCGTTGTCTTCAGAGGCAACAGGGAAGGTTTTCTTTCCTCGCTTCTGCACGTGATCCTCGTTCCTCTTCTCCAACGCCACAATCTGTCAGGGAGCACAGAGAGCATTTACCCGGCGGCTCACGGCGTTTTCGCTAAAATAAATCTTTTCATCAAGGTGCCCTAAACACCAACGGAGGAAAAGCTACGTCAACATTTGAAAGCTTTTTTTGGACAGATTGAGCATCAGGAAGAACAGAGTGTCACCTACAGAAATGTCTCCTCCTGAGACATAAAAACTATTAAAAACATCAGTGAGCTGCCCCAAACACCAAAAGGGAATCAAAAGGCTAAATTATAACTACGATATGTTGAAAAGTAATGCGTCTCTGAAGTGTTTCAGTACACTGTGTGTGCGTCACCTCTGCAATGAACTCGGCTTCATCCTCTTCACCAACAGGGATGTTCAGTCCGCTCACGGCGTTGAAAAGCTCGTACACGCTCATGGCCTCGCTCACCCCTCTCTTCTGGAAGAACTGTCGCACACCGCTGGGTTTTATTTCATCGTCTCATATTAACGTAACGTAGGAAGTGCTTATATTAAAATCAGTATCAGCAAAACAGTTTAAACTCGGAAAAAGAATCAGTAAGAATCTTCTTATTGTTTATTCTAAACTCTAAAAGTAGGTCATTTTTTGCTAAATCTGAACTTGAACTAACTCGATAGGATTTTCTGACTGTTGAAGCAGCGATGTGTTATGTTGCCCGTCACCTCCGGCTCTGCTTCTTATTCAGGACAAAGTGACAGATGATGATGAAGACGGGAAAAAAAAGTAAATCAAACTCACACTAACAGAGTAAAACCACATTCTCAGATTGAATCCCGCTTCACCTTTAACAGGAGCTGCGTTAAGTAGATGAAAACTAGCCGTTACCGTGGCAACGTTCCTGCAGTCTCTGAAGAGGAACTCCAAGCCGTGAGGATGGGTGGGCTCGATGGACTGACCGACATCTATCAACCACACCTACAACACACGAACACATTACAGCAGCACTGTGGTAGAGTTGACTCACATCGACTGTTCGGACGCAGGAAGAGACGGCAATCAGTTTACGTGAAGAATGAGGGGAGAACACAAAGTACCGACGCAGACCATGAAAAAAGGGAGTGATGGTGAGAGGGAAGAAGGATGGAAGGAAGTGCAGTCAGATGAGGAGGACAGATGCAAGGAAGGGTGGAAGGAAAAGAGTTTCGAGGAACCAAGAATGAAGACCAGCGAGCAGAAAGACGGCCGTACCTTCCCTTCGTGCCACAGCATGTTGTATTCACTGAGGTCAGCGTGAACCAGGTTACACTCCTGATACAACAGCTGCATCAGCTGCAGACACAGAGAGCCGCAGACGTTTCAAACTACTTCACTTTCTATAAAAACCCTCCCGGCACCGAGAACGTAACCGGAAGAAACTGAAAGATGCACCAATGAAATGTTGTGCCTACACGCAGTACACAGTGTAGTACTTGCTGTCCAGCGTACGTACATGTAGGACCTGGTAGAAGGCGCTCTTCGTGTCCTCTGTGCCCAACACGACGTCTTTGAGTTTGGGAGCAGGAACGTGGTCTTTACCGATGAAGGACATCACCAGGATGTGCTTCTTCAACAGCACCACCTCCGGACAGGGAATCTCTGCCTTCTTCATCCTGAACACACACTCACTCAGGTTTCTATGCTTCCTTACTCGTAGTTTCCATTAACATGATGGTGTAAGAAGTTAGCATGGCCATGGTTCCCGCCACAAAACAGCCAATGGGATGTTTGCATTGGATTTTGGATTATTGCAGAAAATAAACGTTTATGATACCGACATGCTAACATGTGTCAGGGGTTTAGGACTCAGTTCTGCAGCTCTCTATTACAATAACTAAGAAGTTACGATTGAGAAATAATTTATACATCACAAAATAGATATTATATTGATAGGAATAAGGAACATGGCTGGCGGTTTGCCCTGCTCAGCATCAGTGGGACCAGTGGTACCTGGAGGACGTTTACCTGGCCAGGTTGTGCATCTCCTTCTCGGCCCACAGCCTGATGACTTTCCTTGGGTTCAGCTTGCTGAAGCGCTCTTTGAAGCGATAGTCGTCCTTGATGTAGCGGTCTCTGTTCTTGAACTCGTTGAGCGTCGTCTTGAACACCTTCAGCACCACCTCGTCTGGGACGGGCTCCTCCTCCAGGCTGACAGACAGACACAGTCTTTGTGTAAATCAGACAGCAGAGGACTTATCGGGTGTATTTTCTCTCTACTTCCAGTCTTTGTACAAGGTAAAGGTAGTTTCTTATGCGACTCTGGGTAAAGACAGTGAAGAAAGCTAACTTTCCTAAATGTTTCAGTGTTTCTTGAAGGATATTTCTGGACCGTGTAACATCCTACTGATCCCCCCCCCCTTCTATCCACCCACCTCCCTCCGTTGGCGTGGAAGACCACAGACTCTTTTCCTGTGCTGATGCAGCCGTTAATGTTCTCCAGTACGCCGGCGTTCACCATTTTATACATCAGCAGACGAGTGCGAGGGTCCACCGCTTGCTCCTGAGGAGGAAGGAAGGAGGACAGAGCTCGAGTGTGTCTCATCGTGCTGTATTTGAGCGCTGTGTGTCTATACGTACAGCAGTGGAGTGCTCCTTCTTCTCGTGCAGCCTGGCGCTGCGTCTCTGCTCACTGTGGCAGTGCTGCTTCAGGGAGTTAAACACCTGATTGGACAGCTTCAGGTCCATCCCCAGCCCGTCGCCGACGTGGACCTCTGGAGCAAACTGGAGGACGAGAGGATGCAACGACACGGCTGCCTGTTATTTCTCTGCATGTAAGGTTTACAGATCGCTGTACACAGAGGTTACTATGGTTACTAACTATCCTGATGGCAAACACTCAACGGTCACCATGAGCTGCTGTTCAAAGACTCAGAGTCAGAGAACCAGAGCCCTCACGAACACACGATGATGTACAACTTCTCTGTAGAGCTTCTGTGTTTGGTTGTTTCATCGCACCGCTGACCTGATGGATTTCCTGCTTTGATTAATAAAGCTAAATTTGATTTGACGATTATCAGTTAAACATTCACAGAAGACAGAGTTGATTCTGATGGTCTTCACTATGGTTGGTGGGCTATATGGGCGAAATCATTTTAGAGAGAAAAAATAAATATATATATATACACACACACACACATATATACACACACACACACACACACCAGGATACAGTTACTGTAGGAAAGACCAGAACCAGTCAGTCTCACTCATCGCTTGTGGTCAGGCAGCTGAAGAGGAAGGACCGCCGCAGGAGCGAAGGGACTTTTTATTGTTCCACTTCCCCAATTTTCCCTCTACCCGAACTTCTGTGTGTAGCCCAAAATGCAAGTCATAATTTCCGTCGACGTTATGGTTCCTCATTCCTTGCCTCTGTGGGAACTCCAAGACTGTGTTTTATTGGTCTTTATTAGTTGCAGTAGATTTTTATAGCAACTGTTAGTTTAAAATAACCAAACCGTACTTCACGCTCTCTTCCTCTATGCTTTCTTGTCTCGCTCTTGTTCCGATTTGCTCAGAATGTACAGCAGAGACACAAAGGGAAAACTCCTGCGGTTTCACGTCACATCGCCCAACCCAATCACAGCTCAGAGCCAGTACGAAATTCAACCTGCTCTTGAAACCTCAAACTTCAGACATAAAAATTATGTTTTTAGGCGTTTTGATGAACGTGTTTTAATAAACATAAGCACGACGTGCTTCGGCGGCCTTACGTTGTCCATGCGCGCCGTGTTCTTGCGGCCGCAGGTCACCTCGTCGTGTTTGGTGGTGATGTTCTTGCCTTTCCCGGAGAAGCCTCTCCTGGGCGTGGTCTGGGGCTTTGCTGATTGATCACACACACAGAGTTGTTGGAATGATTACCTCGTGGACAGATTTGATCCCCATCACAGCGAGGTGAAACGGATCAAAGTGACCACCAGCAGATTTAACACATCACGGTGTAGGTGCTGCAGCTGTTCAGCAGCTGTGCTCCGCTGCCTTACGTTGCCTTCAAAATAACTTGATAAACTGTCAGACGTCTACTGAAGCTGAAACATGCTGCTATTTAATATTCAACTTAACATAACTGACTGGTGCAGCTGTATTTGTATTTGTCACAGCAGTAAGAGCACAAACCCTAAAATAATATTTAATGTGGTGATGGACAAAGTCACACAGACCAGCATGTCTGCTTATTACAAACATACTGAGCCGTATGGTTCTATAAGCAGGGGCGTGTGCAGGGAGTGGCCTGACCTCATCGTGCTAAACTACGATTGGCTATCTGTCGGCTCCGAGGCGGGACCCGAGTTCGTATTTTGTTGTCTTGTAGTTGTGAAGCTTTGCGCAATTTTGTCCACACAGTCTTTTATTGTTGGTACTTTATATTGTTAAAACATTGTTATATTTTGTATGTAGCCGACTGTTGGAGGTACAATTTATTTTGGAGGACATAAAGAATAAAATTTGGAAGCTTTATATTACATTTGTTTGGCGCCACTCTGTTGTGTTTTGATTGGTCGGCCTATTTATCTTAAAAATTACATAAAAAAAACAAAAACAGGAATGTATAGAAACTGTAATGTTACTAATTAAAAGTAGATATTGTGTGTGTGTGTACGTCAGCGGAAAAAGTCTGGACGCCCCCTGCAGGACGGTTACCTGCTCTGTAGGGGTCGTGTCTTGTGTCCTGCCAGTCCACCTCGTCCTCTGAGCTGTCGCTGTCTTCATATGGGTGAACCATGCGGTAGTTCTCAAAGGAGATGGACACTGGGCACAAACAGCGAGCAGGTTACGCAGTGTTCTTACTCAGTCAGCAGCTGCACCATCGGCTGCGTTAGCACAGTGTGTTGCATGTCACACTGCTGTGGCTCTACCTTTGCTGTCGCCGTTGAATTTCTTCTCCTCCCGGCGGAGCTGATCGTCGAACTCGCGGTCAAACTGCATCTGCAGCATCTGGGCGAGCATCAGGTCACTGGTCGTATCAGAAGCGTCATCTGACAACAAGAGGTCTGCTGCGGGACTGAGAGGCGGACAGAGACGGGACGGCGTAAAACAGAGAGGCAGAAATATATTTTTTATCAATTTATTCTGTTTCCGCTCGATTTTCAGGCCATTTGTTTGAAGTTATGCGGCTGTGAGGACAAGAGTAGATACACAAAAACAGACTGATTAGTGGCAATAAAGAAAGAGCAACGTCTCTCACACACACTTACTCCGCGAGTGTAGGGAAGGCGTCGCTCTCCTCGTCCAGCTGCCTGGCCAGCTGCTCGCTCATCACATCAGCCAGAGAGCAGGCGGGAGCCCCGGGGGCCGCCGAACCCCACGGACTCTGACAAACACAACACGCACCTTTATTATCACCTTATTTAAACGTCCTCAACTCTGACAAGAGTTCACTGCTAAATCATGTGGCTGATTAACTCGTCTGTGAGTGACACCGTGGCAGCACACGACCGTCAGATAAGAAACACTCGGCTGTGACGCAACACAGCTCAGCTGCGGCCTCCACGAAGGAGTCGACTCAATAAAAACACTACAAACCGTCTGTAAAATGACAAAACAAAGCCTGTTACAACTTGGAGAACCTAATAAACTGGCTGCTGTTTGTGCAGGAGGCCAACGTGAGGAGTGAACAGCACAGGTGACAAAATATAGATGTGGACCAAAGAAACTGGAGATAAATGTGTTAAACACGTGTAGACGTTAACCCGCCTCCAGACGCCATGATGTCACGTGTGCGCAGCAGCAGCCGCCGCTGCTATAAATAAACCAGCAGAAGAAGAAGAGAAGTGTCACTCAAGACATGTTCCGGCATGTTTCTGCTGAGCCCCGCCCACTGCCCCGACGTGTCGTGTTTAGGGCCACGCCCATAGGACTTAGGGGCTAAAGTGCTTGTAATTACGACATTTATCTATTTGTATAAAATCACAATTCGCGCATGGACACATTATACAGCAAGTGTGACTGTCAACATATAATCCATCTTCATCATAATCATATAATCAGCTGAGCTGCCGACTTCTGCCTTTTAAGGTCAGAACCGTCACGTCGGACGGCTGAAGCTAGACGCTAGCAGGCCGACAGCAGCTGCGCTAACCGACTTAGCTCGGCGAAGCTAAAACGACACGTCCGAGACAAAGAGCGTCTCACCTTCGGTGTTTCTGTTCGCTCCATGACACGATGACGGCTGGTCGACTCTTCCCGTGGAGAGTGAATGGCGGCTAGCTGCTGAGCTAACGTTAGCACGCTGCGGGGGCAGAGCTGGGCGGCTAGAAGTCCTGGGAACGAGGCGGACGGCACGGCGTCGCTGTGTGACACGTACAGGCCGCTGCAGGTTCAACTTCAGGGGACAAAAGGAGGCAGTGACCGAGTCAGCGACGACGGTTTCAATGACTCTGACGGAGAGAAGCTCTCGGTGAGGTGTTTCCCAGCGGAGTGTGGACCGTGGCACAACAGGAACTGCGTCACTACACTGCGCCTTCACAATAAAAGCTCTCGTGCTGTTATAAGAGGTACTTTAATATGTTGACCTTTTATCGCCAATGTCTCATTTTAGACTAATGTTTTGATAATCAATGTATCGCTCGGGTAATTTCTTTAAGCAAATTCTCCAATTCCAGCTTCTCCACTGTGAATATTTGCATATTGAATATTAGAATGTTACGCTCGTCTTAGTACAGGAGGGTAAAAAAAAGAATAAGCATAAACACATAATATAGGACATATGTGATGTAAAAATGTAATACATTTAACTTCTGTGTAATAATAGAATATTATATGTGTAAAGCCGACTTCCTGTAGCCTACATAAGTCTATATGCGTGTACCCGCGCGCGCGCACCAGCCAGGGCGTGTGCGCGCACAACCTACAATATGTCCAGGTTGACTCGTGAACGCGCGTGTCCGTCAGCTGCTGTAACACGGGCAGCAGCGTCCAGGTGTGTAAAGCTAGACAGCGTTAATAAGAGAGAGACCGGAAACCAGCAGCGTGTGACTCCAAAATAAAAGGGCTGCGTCTACTGGGCCCCACAAAATGCACCAAAGACCTTGTTGGAATCAAAGTATTGATTTTGTCTACTTGAAAAACAGTCAGGAGGTTTCCTTTAGTGCTGCAATGAGCAGTTTATTAACAGATCAGTCAACTGACATCTACAATTTTGATAATTAACCTTTTAAATCAAGCAGAAATGCCCAAAGTAAATTAACATCTTTTGCTTTTGTAACTGTTGAACAAAGACATTTTAAGGCATTTACCTTGGAGTTTTTAAATATTTTGACCATTTTCTGAGGTTTTAAAGGGTAATCGATTGAAACAAGTAACAGAATAATTGATGATGAAATGAATAGTCAGCTGCTGCCCTGGTCTTCAGAAGATGGCACTTCTACACAGACCTGTTCCTGCAAACCCTGCATTGTATTATATTAAGTGATCTGGTGGATGTTGGTTATAATATATAATCAATAAACAAAATAAAAAAAGCATTTTCTATATATACGTTTTGTCTATTTACTGTTATTTTTGTCTTTATTCAGCTAAATCAATGAAATGGGCCAATACAATTTTAAAAAACGTGTCACTTAAATCTATTAAAAAAGCCTTTCTTCGAAATAGACGTTAAACGTCGAGTCTATTGGCAATAACGTGAACTTTGCATGTATTGCCTAGAGATTTGGGATAACAGGAGCCCAGTAAATGTGTTTAGGTCTTGTGTTTATTTTGAAAGTGGTGACCGGATGTCGCGCTGTTCATGTTGGAAACGTGACGCTCTCGCAGCATCCTGACGTCTTCTCGGAGCACAAAGTGAAAACGCATCTCCGTCCTCCTCACACGGATCCACAAGGACGGGCTTTCAACACCTCCGGCGCGTTCACGGACGTTTCTCTGTATTTTTCCGGCTCGGTCATTTTTCATTTCAACGGGAATCTCTTTTGTCCGATGGCCACCGCCGCCGCCGTCCCCAGCATCAGCACCACCACCGGAGGGCCGTCGGGCCAGCCAGGACGGCCGGGATTCAACCAGCACACCTAGCAGGTCGCTTCACTGTCAGTATTTCCACGTAAAATAACACTAAAACACAACAAACAGCACGTAGGAGGGTTCATGACCGATAAATGTGCGCACTTGTGGAGGATGCTTTATAATCTTTGCCTCCTTGTGAGGACATTTCGAGAATACACACACACACACAGAGACACACACACACACACAGACACACACACACACACAGAGACACATACACACACACACACAGAGACACATACAGACACATACAGACACACACACACACAGAGACACACACACAGACACACACACAGACACACAGAGACACACACAGACACACACACACACAGAGACACACACACAGACAGACACACACACACACACACAGAGACACACACACAGAGACACACACAGACACACACACACACAGAGACACACACACACAGAGACACACACACAGAGACACACACACACACAGACACACACACAGAGACACACACACACACACTTCATATCATTAGGGGTCACTTTTATCATTAAACCGACAGGAATGAGACTATAAATCCAAGAGACTCTTATATTCTGTCCTCATCTTCAGGAGCTTCCTGTTTGATCTCAGTGCTGCTATAAAGTCCAGCCCTGTGGGACCTTCACTGTCTCCGGTTGTGCAGAGCGCTGTCTCAGTGGAACGGGGACGAGTCTGGGGGGGGCAGGGGGTCACCTGAGGCACCAACCCAAATATAGGATGGAGATTAAAAGGAAGATCAAGATAACCTGTGATTGATTGATTGATTGATTGATTGCAGCAAAAGAGCAAAAGTGCAGGAACAGATGCATAAAAGCTCTAAATGAGTCATTTTACAGTGAAGAATAAAACAAATATTTTAGCTGCATCATGAACATAAAGAGACGCAAACATGTCATCACGTGTGTGGAGGACAAACAGGAAGTTGCACAGCCGTGCTGGAGGATGTGCTGAATTGTGTTAGCATGCTAAAGTTAGCTATTTAGGGGTGAACGGAGTTTATTTGGTCAGAAACCACAGTGTTGGCCACACTAACATGTTGACCTGATGGTGGCGCCAGAGGAAACAAAACGAGCATCGCGAAGGTGTCGCGCTGGTCTCTGGGTCACTGTGACGCCATTTCTCACTATTTTCAGAATGTTTTTTTTTTTCTCCAAAGCAAACGATCAGCAGACGAATCAACAACAACAATAATCAATGAGCTCCAACAGTAACATGCTGCTGTTACATGGAGGATGAGGAATAATCATCTACTCACGTCAGATAGAACAGAACAGGCACAGGGGACGTGATTATACTTCCATACTTCTACTATTAGGTAGTAGTACTGTGACTGGCTTCTACACGCTGAATACTGGTCAGTGAACATGTTCACACGTGAGAAGAGAAGAAGAGTTTTGTGTCTGTAGGAGGCAGAGCCTTTAATAATGACACGTTTATTCATGTTCCGCTCTGAATACTCAAAGTATCACTTAACACAGTAAAACCAGCGGTGGGAGAAGTACTCGGATCTTTAAGTAAGAGTCGTAATATCACCGTGTAGAAATACTGTGTTACAAGACAAAGTCCTGTATTCAATACACAAAAAGTATTAGCAGCATCAAAGTATATATGCAGCTGGTAAAGGTGGAGGTATTTAAGCTGTCGGATAAATGTATTGCAGTAAAAAGTACATTATTTCCCCCTGAAACGTAGTGGAGTAGACGAGTACTCAAGTGAAGTACAAATACCTCAAAGTTGTACTTAAATGCACTCATACATTCATACATGAAAATACTAATGTAGACCACGAACTCCTCCCGGCTTCACCTTCTGTAACCGCTCGTCCTTCCTGTGTCCTAGGCTGAGGAGGCCCACGTCACACCGAGCTGCCTTAACTGACCTTTGACCTGACAACACAACCCAGAGGTTGAGACCCCAACAGGACTCATCATCATCATCATCATGACGAAGCCGAAAACCTGAAACCAGAATCTGAAAGATGACAGAGAGCAGCAGGAGGAGGAGGGAGCTGTGAGACGCCGGAGGGGAAGCAAATCAGGACAAAAGGGATGTGAATTTTGGCACCGACGACCACAGAACTGTCCGTTCTTCATGCTCTGTTCATCAAACCACCCTGCCATGACTCAGAGGGCGGCGCTCTGAAAACCTGCAACAGCCTCAACACTCCAGCATCAACAACACAAAGACTTCCATCTTCCAGAGAAGCAACAATGTAGAGGCGGCGACAGCAGCGATGATTGTTGATTCATAAGCTGTTACGACCACGACTGTCTCTTACCGACGAAACCTGGAACTTTTTTCAAGTGTTGAAACTGTTTTTTCTTGTATGTATGGAATTTAAAATCAAACGCATCCAAAACACAGGCAGCGGATGAGATTGTGTTGCAGATCAAAAGGGCGACGACTCAAACAGCTGAGCCACAAACGATTGTACAACTAACGGGAGCGTCAAGAGAACAAAACCCGGGAGCTTAAGACATAAGAGACGGGAAAACAAACCCGTCCATTAATCTAAAGGGACAGCCGTTTGCACAGAGACACCTTTTGGACGTAAGGAACCAGACCAGACTCCACGATGACGCACCTACACGTAGGCCTGAGCTCCGAGACGACGGAGAAGGCTCGCTTAGAGCTGAACGAAAACCCGGACACTCTGCACCAGGACATCCAGCAGGTAGGCAGCATCCTGTTATCCTGTCCAGTAACAGTCGGTAACAGACGGTAACAGTCAGCTCAGAGCACAGCAGGGCTTCGCAGCATTAGTCTGGTGTTATTCTACAAATCCCAAACCAACAGCATGTCGGCCCGTCTCTCTGCCCTGTCTGACTTCCTGTCTGTGGCTCTCAGTCCTGTCTGACTTCCTGTCTGTGGCTCTCAGTCCTGTCTGACTTCCTGTCTGTGGCTCTCAGTCCTGTCTGACTTCCTGTCTGTCTCTCAGCTCCGAGCCCATTGGTTCGTACAGAAGACGTACGTACGCTGCGTCACACGCTTCATTTGCTCCGATTGGCCGTTGGTCTATCCAGTTGCGTCCAGGTGCATTTCAGCTTGTACCCGTCGATGACCAAAATGAGCCGAGGGGTCCCGGACTAATTCACCGCCGCTAACCGGCGTGGTGCTGTCAGGCCAGCTAGAGTGTGGTAACCCCATTAAACGCAACTTGAAGTAGGAAAGAGCATCACGGGAGCACAACATAAACACACATACGTTTTTAAACCTAGACTTTGACGCAGGGACACAAGCAGGACCTGTCTTAGTTCATATTGCACTGTAGTGGCACAAATTACCAAACTCATTTGCTATTAATCAAATTACAAGAAACAGCTGACGTGCAGTGCAGCTCGGGGCCCAAACAGGATGCTTCCCGAAAGCGGATCAAGGCGAGTCCTCACGTACAGGCCGACCGCAGAACTACACGCTTAGTCCCGTCTTTCCGTCTGTGTTCACTGAAGGTGCGGGACATGATCGTGACGCGGCCGGACATCGGTTTCCTGCGGACGGACGACGACTTCATCCTCCGTTTCCTGAGAGCCAGGAAGTTCGACCAGATGGAGACCTTCAGACTGCTGGCCCAGTACTTCCAGTTCAGACAGCAGAACCTCGACATGTTCCAGAGCTTCAAGGTCCGTCTCTCTTTGCGAGTTCAGTCTGAAGGACTGAAGGCAGACTGGTTCCAAAATCTGTGTGTGTGTGTGTGTGTGTGTCAGGTGGACGACCCTGGTATCAAGCGGGCACTGATGGATGGTTTCCCGGGCGTTCTGGAGACTCCAGACCAGCATGGCCGAAAAATCCTCATCCTGTTCGCCTCCAACTGGGACCAGAGCAGGTAACACACACACACACACACACACACACACACACACACACACACACACACACACACACACACACACACACACACACACACACACACACACACACACACAC
>JAVQJF010059642.1:0-15621 GCA_036023855.1 Gadopsis marmoratus
AAGAGCCTGGAGGAGATTCCAGGAGACAGGCAGTTACTCTAGGAGAGCTGGACAGGGCCGTAGAAGGTCCTTAACCCAGCAGCAGGACCGATATCTGCTCCTTTGTGCAAGGAGGACCAGGATGAGCACTGCCAGAGCCCTACAACATGACCTCCAGCAGGCCACTGGTGTGAATGTCTCTGACCAAACAATCAAACAGACTTCATGAGGGAAGCCTGAGGGCCCGACGTCCTAAATCCAATAGAACCTCTGGGACATTATGTTTTGGTCCACCTGACGCCACCAGGTTGCACCTCAGACTGTCCAGGAGCTCAGTGATGCCCTGGTCCAGGTCTGGGAGCAGATACCCCAGGACACCATCAGTGGTCTCATTAGGAGCCCCGACGTTGTCAGGCAGCATCAAGCAGGTGGAGGCCACACAAACTACTGAGGACCATGTTGAGCTGCTGCGATGACATTTCAGCTAAATGGACGAGCTGCTGCATCATGTTTCACTTTGATTTTCAGGGTGTCTTTGAATTCAGCTTCTGCAGGATGATATTTTCATGTCCATCAGACGATGTGGCATCCTGTCGTTCCTAACACATCACCCAGAGTCCATGTCAGTGTAGATATCCAGCAGGATGTGTATTTCCCATTGAGATCTGATGTGTTTTCAAACTGTTCTTTTATTTATTTTTTGCAGTGTATATTCTGTATAATAACAATGGGTGCATTCCATTTAGATTTCATCAGTTGTCATTATTAAACAGGTGCTGCACTCTTGAGCTGTAAACTAAATGATACGACCGTACTGTGATGAAACGCATCAATGCTGCTGTTAATGTTAATGTTTCTGACCAAATGTATAAAAATCTGCATTTGATAGGTTGAAAATATCTCCACACACCATCTAATGTGCCAGCAGGGATCCACGAGGCCACGCACTCTGCAGGTGTTGTTCCCTCACTTGCTGCCTTCTTTAAGTATGCTAGGAGAGAGGAGAGGGCTGTAGCAGAATCTGAGGGTGGAGTTACATTTTTAATGTTATTGATTACACCTGTGCGTTTCCTGTTATGGTCAACAGGAAATGCACCAGGAATTAGGCACATGGTGTTGAAAAGTGCTACTGGCTTGAAATCCTCTGTATGTTGCCTTGACAACTGATCCTGAGAAGGTTGTGGGGACACATGGATTTAATGCCATTATTTATAGCCGATAACCGAGTGATGGGCAACAAAGAAAATCTGGTGTTATTTCATGAAAAGACTAAAGCCAACAAAGCGTTCGCCATGTCGCAATTCTTTGACTTCCCTACCCGTATGTGACAAAACACACAAATCTTTAAATACAGGTTTAACATATACAGTGTCATTTAAAAACAAAAAGGCTAATATTTTTTAAATCAGCTAGCCACTGTAGGTTTTCTCAAATAGTGCTTTTGTTTGGGACTACTTTCAACTGTGTATTAATACACGTTTGATGTTCCAGTGAGAACCAACTGGTAGCATGGCCGTGTCGGCTGCTGATTTATTTATTTTTTTATCTCCAATGTATTTATACTGGACACTGTATGAAATAGTGGACTGTCCATTTATAAATGTTAGATTAAGAATCAGTCCTGCTGCTCCTCTCAGCATGTCGCAGAAGGTATTTGGCCTTCAGAACCGATGGAAAGCACCTGCCGTGTCATTGGATTGTGGAAACAGTTCCAAGATGTAACCTGTGTTGATTTCAAATATCCTGAAGATTTATCTTTACCCAACTGCAAGGACATTCATTTGCATACCATAGACAAATACCCAGAGGGATTTGAGTGCTTTTATTTTACAGGGACAGCATAAACACAAGCCTCTAAAATTCATATAAAAACAGGTCAATAACGTTCTTTACAGAAGTACAAGCTAGTGTAATAGAGTTCCTCATTTTGAGGCAACATGAGAAAACAACACATGCTGCTTTAATAAAACATTTGTCACTGCTACAATAAGTAGCATGTATGGAGCATAGTGCATTGCACTTTTATACTAGGATAAAGAAATACCATTCAGGCTGCTACGTTTTCAAGACTTCATCACAATAAGTCACTTTTTAATGCTAAAATAAAGGGAAAGTTAGGAACGTGTTTGCATGATTTCCCACCATATGATTTGTAATACAAATTCACAGTCTTTTCACAAAAGTAGCAATTTTCTCCTTTTTTCCAGTGTTCTGAGATGAGAACTCTGATGCCGGCTGTTGTGGATTTTTCCTTTGTCCACTATTTACTGATCTGTTCAATAAGGATGTGAGACTATTATAAGTATTGTCTTTGTTAATTTATTAGAAGCTTACACGGCTCAGTTTGAGTAAAAAAAAACGAGTCTTTCTAATCTAGAAGGAGATGTGGCTGGTCCTGTAGCTCTGGATGAGAGAAATCAGTTTGGACATGTCTGAGACGTGTGGGTAAGCGTTCATGACTTGCTCCACCACGTTCTGAGGGAAGAGGGTGCTCAGCTGGCACCGCAGGCCCCTCCTCTGCTCGCTGGACGGGCTCTCGGCCCGGCCGCTCGGCACCCATGGGTCCCTTGGTAAGCTGTGGCTCTGTCTGTTGGAGGGCTGTCTGAAGCACTGCTTCTCTGGAAAATGGCCAGGATGCTCCCCGTTATGTCGAGGCAGAGCTGGGCAGGAGCCCCATGCTGGTTGGTGGTGGTGGTGGGGCATCCTGCACTGCTGGTGACCACACCTGCACTGGCTGCACACGGGGCACTCGCAGCCCACTGAACCGCTTTGATGAGGGTAGAAACCTCCGCCCATGCAGGGCTTCTGGGTGCTCCCACTGTAAGACCCTGAGAGGGAGTAGTCATCGTGGCTCAGGCTGTAGCTGGCCACCCCGCTGCTGTAGCTGTGGGGAGGGTGCTCCATGCTGTAGGGCACATCCTGGATGTAGACCCTGGACATGAAGCTCTCCAAGGAGCTGAAGGCCTCGTCCACATCCGGGCTCGGGCTATGGTGGAGGCTCGTGTTTGATTGGGTTCTCGGGCTGCTGGTGTCTCTGTGATAGAGGAACTGCTCGCTGGGTGAAGCCCTGTGGGACTGATCCTCTATGCTGAGAGGCGGAGGGGTGGAGGAGGTGTATCTCTGTTCCAGCTGATACACAGCGGGGCAGTAGTGTGTGTCCTGCAGGCTCGGTTTGGGAGAGAGGTTCTTGGCTCTGCCTCTCAGTGCCCTCAGTTCATCTGCCACAGACATCTGTGATTGGTTGGCCCGCTCTGGGTGGTAGAACTTGCACTTGACTCCATAAGTACACTTCTTTCCTGAAAGAAAGAAATGAGAGGTTATCTATGCGCTCCATAATTGGAAACCTGTCAGCACAGGACGTGTGGGTGCTGTAAGCCCTCGCTTCCCATCTGCACTGCTTTAATCTCATTTAGCTTCACAAGCAAATTAGCCGTAACCTCCATGGATGCTATTACTGTAGGACTCGTCGCTGGGATCTCAGTCCCTGACTTGCAGTTTGGCCCCAGATCCCAATATGTCGGCTGGAAGTCTCTCAGGCCCAAACCCTGACTGACAGCTGATCTCTTCATGACAGATGGGTGGCCTTCCACAACATTCGTCATGAGTCACCAAGGAGTATGGAAGTACAAGAAAACTTCTACCCCATTTTCTATTTTCAAGCATTAAATACAAGTTAGTTACTCGTCTGGAGGCTCATTCATACCGATCTCTCATCTGAAAAACATGTGTTGATATAGTTTCAATGAAGGCAGATGGAAATTTGCATTTTTAAATGAGTCCTCAAAGATGTAACGGAAGGACAGCGATTTCCACACAACTTTTCAGTTGACTCCAAATCTCGAAACTGTAATTTGGGTGATGTTTCGGGACTTTGTACTTCCTTCATGGGTTGAGAAAACATTTTGGTCTTATGAAATCATTTCTAAAATAGCTGGATCATTAAAAGTCTGTTTCTTCTGTGCGCTACCCAGACTGACGACCAGACAAAGTGTCTGCAACTGAAATATCTGGAATATTTTGTAATTTTTTTTGTTCCCAAATGAAGTATCCTAATGACTTTTGTGATCCTACAACAAGGACATTCCCATCAGCCTCAGCTTCACTTTGTGTTTACTGCAAAATTATTAAATCAATAATTGAGCACAACTAAACATCAAACCTGCTAAACAGCAGCATGCTCATTGTGAGCACTTTAGCATTCAGCTCAAAGCACAGCCTCACAGAGCCACTTGCATGTCTGCAGACTCTTGTCTCCAAATTAACCGCAGTTAGATTAATTGGAAATGTAAAATACATTTAAATATGTGTCACACTCATTATCTTCACGTTAGCAGGATGAGCCCCGACCAGCTGTAGCCAGCGGCTGCGACCACGTGGCTGACTGGTCGTGAGGTTGGACGCGGGTCAATTAACTCGTAGCTTCGTAGCTTAGCATGTGTCCGGTAGGTTTGGTGGCACTTTAGCATTCATTACATCCTAATGATAAACGTATTTGAACCTATCTCTATTTAAAGCCCTGCAGTTAGCTGAGGTTAGTAATAGTGTTTATTATATTACGGTACTGTTAGTTAATGTTAGCTAGTCTGCAGGCTGAGACTGATCGATGCTCGTACATCAGTATCAACAGGAAGTTGGTCATAATGTTGTGATTGGACAGCGGTCGAAAGTACATAACGTAAAAGTCAAGTGAAGGTAACGCCGCCTCAAAGCTGTATCACAGCAACAGGAGCGTATCTATGTTCCCAGGGTTCTATGTTCCTGAGTGTTTCTGGGCTGCACCACAACACATCTGTCACATCTGGTAGAAATGCCAGGTTCAAATCCTGGCGGGAGTGTCTGGCTTTACAAAACCTTCCATCCCAACGCTGCTATGGCACGTGCTGTAAGAACAGCCCATCACAATCACAGCCACAGCTGCTGTTACAGCCATAACCACAGGATGGCTGCACCCACAGCAAAGGGCAGCTGCTACAGTCGGAGCTCCGCTTTCCTCCTTCAAGTGTCACCATAGCTTTTACTTTCCTGTAGATGGCGCACAACAGCACGCCTACGTCTGTAATTTGGAATGGAACTGCAGGTCTTAATTTGCTTGCGTGGCCTGATATCAGTGCCACTGGTTGTCCTTGTCTGTACACATGATTCTGAATGTTTTCTTGCCGCTGGTGATGAAACGTAATGTCTGTTATGTTTCTGTGTTCGCAGTAGAGATGACTGACATGAACATGTCACAGACCCAGGCGCTGCATATTCTCTAACAATCTGGTTGTGGTTATAAAGTGTGGTCGGACCTTTCATCCCCCAGTAGAGTGCAGGAAGTGTAAGCAGTTGTGTCAGTTGTTGGGGGCGAAACAGAAATACACCAACCGTAAGGACAGTGCTGCAGCTTGTTGTCTGGGGTCCATGGCTTCCTCCGCAGAAAATTGTCGATGGTGGGACCGTTTCTACCCAGAGGATCGTCTGGAGGCATGAACCTGCACCAGCACAGGGACACAGTTAGGATCAGGAACCTTCACTTCAGCTGTTCGTGTTCCCCCTCTGCCCCGTACTGCATGTTGTCTGTGCACGGTGACCTAAAGCTGGTCTTACTTGTCATTAGCGAAGGAGTACATGAGCAGCCTCTCCTCTATGAACTTCTTCCACTGGGGATTCTCCATCTGCAGGTCTCGGTAGTTGTCGTTGGACACGACGATGCCGTCTGAGGCGAAGGCCAGCTTGACGATGTAGCGGTCGTCGTAGCACACCACCCTCTTACCGTTTACGCAGCGGGACGGCGTGTACACCAGGATCTTCCTCCTCTCCAGCTCATGGAGGATATGTTGATCTACGAAACACAGAATCGTTTTGTCACTGTTAATTAGAAGGCTTATCGTTAGCTGATGGCAAAGCAGTCACCTCGTCCAGTTGATTTCAAATGTGTCTGCTCTTTAATGGTCTTCTCAGCCGTTTGGTGGAGCCCATTTTGAGCTGAGACATCTTGTTGAATAATGTGTTCAGCCTGTCTGAGCCTTTGCTAGCCCGGTTGAAGTGCGTTAGACCCCCCAAAACTCCCAGTTTTCAGAAGCAGACCTTTTCAGGTGGCTTCCTTCCAGGAAGTTAACGTCAGAGAATTCACTGTTGCCACGGGACATTTGTATAGCAGAGGATGAGATGTCCATTCATGGTGAAGGACGTGTTGTTAACAGAAGTGAACGATGCCATGTTTCGATGTCTTCTACAAAGTGCGGCGTTTAATCAGGAACATTTAGGGTGAAGCTGCTAATACAGGAAATATTCCGTTTGAATACAAGTCAGCAAATGATGTGTTACTGCAGCTTTATCTTTTATCTTAGAATGCTTGTTTTGATAGTGAGCTTTACAGCCTGATCATAAAAGGTGTGGAACAGCACTGATGGGGCTTCCTTGTAAACGGCTGATCACTGCTTTCAGGAAAGAGATTATTTTTAGCCCACATGTTCCAACACGAACAAACGACATACTGGATTTAGGTTTTGGTGGTTACATTTCCTCATGGTAAGAATTTTCCAAGAACGTCTTAATACTTGTTCCCCACAGTGAAACTAGGTCCACCTAGTCCACTGCAGCCACAGTAAATCCAGGCCGGATAGCTGTCCTCCATGAAGGAGGCTTCACCCTGATGACATCAGGGCAGAGATGTGACTTCTCCAGTTACATGGCAGAGTGGCAGTTCTAAAGATCCTAGTTGCATTAGGTGACACAAACACAACTCCAAATGAATGCTAATGTTGCTGTGTGTCTGCTGAAAATGTAAATAGTAGAAAAAGTACCCAAAAAACAGAATGAAATAAAATGGAAGCGACATCACTGAGCTGCTCAGTGCTGCCAGAGGTTTCCACTGTCTGAGCACCTGATGGATGACGTATGTATGTCGGAGGATTATGGCTCTCACTTCATCAAATCTGGCTCTGCTCCACAGACAATGAGTGGAGTCACTGCCTTGATGCAGCATATTGTGTTTGTGGCTTGGCACACCTTCCTCAACCAGATTCTTGTGGCTCCACACTCACCTCCACGTTTGATTAAGCACCTGCAGCCATGTTATAATAGAATATGGCGTCGCAAACGGCTGAGGTCAGACTTGAGAACAAGCCTTAATGGAAAAAAATGTCCACCCAAACCCTGATTAAACTTCCCTATAGAAGCGAAGTGACATGGGAACTCTTACATTTGGTGGCATTTCCCTTTAACTGACCTGACGCCGGGTCAGACTGAGCGGACAGAACCGCCCTTCGCTGAGCTCGCTGCTCTTACCCGTGATGGGTGCCTCAGGTCGGGGCTGCTCCTTCCTCCACAGGGGAACGAACACGGTGATGTCCCGCAGCCCTTTGTCCCAGAACCAGTTCACCGCCAGCTGGAGGCCCTGGCACGAAAACACCTTCTTGTCGCCATGGCTACAAAGACACAGAAGCCAGGGTCAATAAAAAACAACTTCTTCTTTTGTGTTTCTGTGCACGTTCTGTACACACCTCTTCTCCCTTTTTCAGGAAATAGATGGTGTCGCAAGGCACATTCTCAGAGTTCCCTGAAACACTATTTCAACAGCACAGACTGCTCGCGTGCACTTATTCATCCGAAAACTGAAGAATCTTTGTTACTGTGAAGGACTGTAACTTACAAAATAAATTGGGAAATGAGTAAAGAGTTCTCACACATTGTGTTGGTGTCGAATCTAAACCCTGACCATGACTTGGCCTTATCCAGGCTCCCGGTCGGTGGTATTGTACATTTGGGGGGGAAATAATAGATGGCTCTAAAAGTGCTTTTTAAAACGTGACATCCTGCAGGAAGAGTGTGTGATTGATATTTATATAGTCGCAGTTTTACACATTTTCCTTCTGTGTGAATTTGAACCCTGACACATGCCATCTCACTAAACTAAACCTTGAAAAGTCCTTGAATTTGATGGATGAATGAGTTTGGGAAAGGAGCGTGGGGATCAGCAGTACAGCAAAGTCTGATCTGCTATCAGTTGTGTTGGTTCAAACATCTGTTCTCTCTAATCCAAAACCTCCAAACACTGGCATTATCAGCCTGCATCACTGAGGAAGGGAACTGGATCATTTCGCCTGCAAGAGAAAGTAAAAAGTGTGTGTTTGAGTGTGTGCACGTACACGCATGGGAGTTCCCCTTCTCTCTGCCAGCAGGAAGTGGTGAAACACTTTGCATTCAACAGGTACCAAAGACGATGATCTGACTAGAGTAACTTTACTGCCGTGTCCTAGACTTTACTTTGATATTTCCCTAATAATGAACACTTGCAGCCTGTAGCTCTTCCTCAAGTATAACCACTGCTGTGAGAGAGTTACACACTCATGTATTCATTTGCAGACTTGCATATATTTCATTTCTTGACGGGGTCCTTGAGTTGAACGAGGCCCAGGTCGGGTGATGAAGCAAACAAGCAATCACAGGCAGGGAATTTAACTCTGTCTTAGCTGTTAGAAATGGACTTAAAATGTAGAAACTACTCACTCTGAAGATGTGCAAAGTATTTTAATGTTATATGTGGTCATATACTGTCCCAACGCAGGAGGCTGTGGACACAACACTGACACATCCTCACTTTATAAAGCTGCTATACACATGATGCTTATTTACACCTCCGGCACAAACAGCCGGTCCAGTCTAACATTTACTCTCCTTTCAGCTCTGGTTTGGTCTCATCAAAGTCCTGGTCCTAGGTCACATATGATGAATGCGTGCGGCATATAAAAGGGACACTCCGCCAATTTGAGATGTAAAAGTCAGTGGACAAGCGAAACCAGCTGTGGGATGTCTTCTGTGGCTCTGGAGGCAGCGCGTCGCAGTAATGTATAGAGGAAAGCTTGTGTTACACGCTGATGTGGATGACCTGGACGATAAGGATGATATTGCGTTGCATTGTGGGAAGTGTAGGATGCAGAGTTTTTGCAGCTTGAGCCACACTGATGACTAAAAGTCAGGATATCTCAACTTCTGCTGCTTCGATTTTGACGATTCCTTGAATCTGTCTCTCACGACTTAATGAGCGTGCGGTGCTAAATCCCTGCGCTGGCCCTTTAATAACCGAATAAACCGACCGTTCGTGGAGTGCGTGAGGTTTGGACCTGCACGGGGATTTAATCGGGTGAGAAAACCCTCAGGTTGAACGGTGACGAGCTTACAGGGAACTGAAAGAAGAGCCTGATCTGAGTCTCCCTGAGCCTCTGAGATTTCACGCCTGAGGCCTCACCTGGGAATAAAGGCGTGACAGTAAATACGTTTGCCCTCTTCCTCCTTCAGCTTGGTATCCTTACAGGAATATGTGTTGTGAAAACAGATCTCTTTTGTTTTCCATTGTGAATACATATCGTCCCAACCACCTAGTTGCCATATTATTTGTATGAGCAAATTCTGACTCAGAACTTCCTTGTTGCCCAATTTAGGTCAAGTAAAGGTGGCAACCATGCGATCATATGATGTTGGAATTTCACTTCAGTATACGGTTACACGCATTGCAAGTCATGCTTGACAACTTCTCGCCTGAACAGCTCGCATTTGATGTGAAAAGTGTGAGAATGGGGGCGACCTTGAACGTGTCACGGTGCCCTTCAGGCATCATGTAATCTGGAATTGAGTGGAGAGAACGAGGAGAGCGTAGGCACACATCGTGTTTTCACTTCCCACCGTTTTAAAGAGGAAGCGCTCAAATCTGTGAAGTAACACGCGATTGGACACAAACTTCATTTCAGAACCGAAAAATCGCAGCTCTTCTTCTGTGTTTTCACTTCAGTCGCTCACATGAACAAACATCAAAGCCTCAGATGTCACGAGCACTTTTTCCAGGAAGTACAGAGACGCTTGTTTTTCCTTTTGTCAAATATTTTGTTACATTGTTGTGGTGGAAAGTAAGTCAGTCCATATACTATATAGTATATAAAGTACTTTATACTTCTACAACACATTTTTACACCGATTAAGATTTTACATTCAGAAGGTGATCAAATATGATGCATCAGTTTAGACTCAACAGCATATAAAGTATCTCCACCTTAACTGGCATTAAAATCAGTACTAATAATACTGAAATAATCATTTAATGTGACATTGTGAAACAAATACTTTTACTTTTGATACTTTTGCTGACTTTTGCTTTGTAGTAGTGAAGTCAAACACTTCTTCTGCCACTGATGCAAAGCTGCGACGAGTATTATTAATGGTAGATGTACGTCGCCGACTCACCTCATGGCCACGTTGCTTCCATCGATGACCACAGGTCTGAAGCCAGTAACGGGCTCTCTGTCCGATCCGGATTTGGGCTGGCTGGGACTTGGGCTGCAGCCTCTGGGCACCAGCTTCGGACTGTTTGGGCCACTTTTGTCGCTGTAAGTGCGAGTGTGGCAGGTCTTTATCAGCTCCTCCAGTATGTCATTGGTCTGGGCGTCGTGATGGAGGCTCTCCAGCACCCGCAGGATGTCGCTCTGAGAGTATCCCAACTTGAGGAAGCGCTCCACTTTGGCGTGCTGCTGGTCCATTGTGGACCCTGATTCAGAGTGGATGTGTCTGCTCTCCTCTGTCTTCTCAGGACTGTCTGGCTGAGGAATCCTCCTCACCTCCTTCTTCTGGCTCATCGGCGTCTCCACAGCGACGGTGTGTGTTTTCGAACAGTTGACAGGTGTCAGCAGGAGGATGGAGTCACTGTAAACACAGGAAGCACAGCTGTGGTTTCACAGGGGCTTTTGGACAAACTGATTGTGGTTTGGTGCTCGCTGATAGAATCAGCGCTGGTTACCACAGACTCATGACTGCCAACGCAAGTGCACACGCTGCCTGACGTCACGCTGAAAGCCCCTGTTGCACAAACCAGGAGAGGAAGCTGAGGGTCCACACTGATCTCTGGTCTAATTTTACCTCCGGTGTCGCCAAAGCAAACATGAATGGAACTGAGGTGAGTATTGTTAATGTCAGCAGCCTCACCTCGTTCCAGACGGGTTTTATTGCTCTTCCTGGAAACCCCAAGACGGATCACACTGAAGAGTGGACTCGACCCACTTCAGCTCCACCAGCAGAGCTGCTCTGTGCGCAGAACCCTGAAGCCTCTATCACACCTGAAGCGATGGAAACTGCTAACCCCTGTGAGAGCGGCTGAGAAGGCGTGTCGAGTCCAAACAAGCGGAACACCCTCTTTGTTTAGCACAAAACATATCTATCATACTTTGGATCGTGTCTCTCTGTACCCTGCGTGCTGATCAGCCTCCGCTGCATTTGATGTGTCGGTGTAACATTTGAGGAATGAGGAAAAGAAACAAAGCCCGAGATGCAAACCTTGCCAGGGTTGTCCTGTTCTACAAACATAACAAGTACAAGCAGGAAGAAAAGACAGACAGGACACTGGAGACGTCCTCCCCCTCTGCAAGGGGCTTGGCTTTGCACAGGACTTGCTGCAACCTGCACCAAACCACATCCTTTGCTGCTGAGACGACACTCGGAGCATTTCTCTGCTACGCTGCCTCGTGGGTCCAAACGCCAACAACCGTTGCTCTTTGCAACGCTGGACTCAGCAGACAGTCTGACACCCACAGTGTCGAACCCAGACAAGTCCGAGCAGCCAGACTGTTGGCTGAGAGCTGCGTGGTCTTATATCTCATGTACTTACACATTCAGCAGGTGGTGGATCAGAGTCTCTCTCTGTGTGTGTGAGTCGCTCTGACAAGCACAGCCGTCTGTGTGAAGCTGCTCTTATTACTCAGAGGAGGAAGTGACTCACTGCTGAGAAACACACACGTCTGTCTGACCAGCAAGGAAGGAGCTCTGTGAATGTGTGATCGTTACTTCCTCCTCAGGATTCAGGGTTTGCTCTGGTGTCCTGAGGAGTTTATTTGTCCCCCTTTCTGCCCTGTTTTCTCTTCCTGGTGGGGTGAAATGGACGCTGACTGGGTGTCTGACAGAACCAGCCTTCCCAGGCTGACTGACAGTCTGTTGAGGTTTTATTAGTCATTCAGACTCGATGTTTGTGTGTCAGAGTTTCCAACATCAAACAGTTGTGTTGCATCGTGTGAAAGAGAACAGGATCAAAGGATTGATGCTCACTTAGCTTAGCACAAAGCGTGGACACGGGATAACAGCTGGCTGTGCAAAGGTCACAAACAAACCCTCCACACAGTCACAGCTCCGGGCCAAGAAGTAGTCCCACACACGACCTCCCTAAAACATCAAATCATCCTTTTTACACTCCAGTATTTGTACAGATTAAGAGGTAACGTGCTAATTAGTGGTAGCCTTTTAGCCTTATATTTAATGAACAGATGGTGGCATCGACCTTCTTATCTAACTCTCCCGCAGAAAGCAAGTACTTCCCAAATTGTCAAACCGTTGTGTGCCTCTTTCCACCATGAAAAAACAAAACAAAATATTCAGTATCAATGTGAAACCTTCCGATAGCCGACATAAAACACAGCATATCCCATATTATGTTATCAGTGTGAGACTCCAGTGAGCCACAAAGGTCTAATAATACTGCAAATGCTGCGCATCACTGCTCACCAGCTTCAGATGTTAATATCTGTCACATGTCACGTCAACAAGTCATAAGACAGCAGCATCACAACGTCTAATCCGACCAAAGTGTCACATCTGAAGCTTCACGGCAGCAAAGTGTAAGACGCTCGCTGCTGACAGACGCCACGTCCAAACATCTGTCACACACATGGCTTCAGATAGCTGAGCAGGGCGTTTGTTTTAGCTACACCTGGATTTCTTTCACGAAAAGGCAAGTGAATTAAGATTCACCTTTACAGGGAGAATAATTGGGCAGGATCATCTGAAACCAGTAACCAACCTGCATAATGGGAACTAATGGGACACAGATTACCTGAAGTGCCTGTTATTCTGAGAACTGTGCTGAGAGTGTTTGTGCTCACACAAAGCCTCTGTGCATCCACATGCACAGCCATTTACTAGCTCTTCCAGCATTCATGTCTTTCTTTGACATCTGTGGATGAAACCGAAGCCGGGCAGTGACATCGTGACGACAACACGAGCACAAGAAGAAGGGAACTGGGGGAAGGAGGTGAATAAGACTTGGACCAAAAGAAATAGCACTAACTGAATTTCTTTTTTGTATGTTAGTCCTGAATGTAACCAGGATGTTAGACACCAATGGGTGTGTGTGTGTGTGAGAGAGAGAGAGAGAGAGGCGGTTTTATTGGATGGGAGGGGCAAGACAGGAGTCTGTCTGTGTGGAATATTGTATTTCTACTTACGTACACCATGACATGGCAATTAAAGAGAGGCACCATACAGGTTCTCAGGAAGGACAAAGGGAAGTTTGATATGAAACAACAAGGAAATAATGTTGCATTCAAATCTACAACAACATCTTTCTGCAATGACAGAAAACAGCAACTAGTAAATCATATGTGATATATAATATACAGCTCTGGAAAGAATGAAGAGACCACTGCAAAAAGATATATACTATTTATAGTTATGTGTTTGAGTAACATGAACATTTCTGGTGGTCTCTTAGTTTCTTCCAGAGCTGTATATTAAAGTGTTTTACGCAGACATTCGTGATCCCAAGAGTATGAACCTGATTACCTCCAACGCCACCAGCTGATCAAAGTAATATGTCAACATCTTGTTAAGTTGGCACATTTTGTACAAACCTTCCATAACCCTAAAACGTTTTGTGTTCTTTGTGTTCATTGCTAATTAGCAAATGTTGCTAACATATGATGGTGAGCAATACTCCTTTTATTAACATTTTAACTGACTTATTGCTTCAGTTAGTTGTCAGTCAACTACTGTGAAACCTTACTTAAACATACACTTCTAACTTAAGGTGGGCAGAACATACGTTTATGCTACTTTATCTTTCAAGTCCACTATATTTCTGAGGCAAATATACTTTTTACTGCACTACTTTTATTTTACGGATATAGTCATTGTAATTTATAACATATAGGTATCATATTTTTATAAAACTTGACATACTTTTATAGATAATTCTACCCAACATTGCATAAAGTAGGTAAAACAGCTGCAACATTAAAATATTGCCAACATAGTAATGCATCAGTAACAATAATGCAGTGGTCAGATATATGTTAAGGTGATTTACAGAGTTTCCTTTAATGCTGCTAAAGCTGCCGTTAGCTAGTTGCCTCATTCAGCCGTGCAGCCACGTGGGTTTTCCCTGTCGTCAAACAACGTCTGTCAGCGTTACTGGCTATTTGCTACTATAAACTACAATCAATATCTGCAACAAGACCCTCCCCGGCTTCCTGTTTTCACAAGAAACATGTAAATATGTGGAATCAAATACTCTGCTGAAGTATCTGCATTTTGTCAGATACTGAACAGGCTCTCAGTACTGTGATATTATTTGTATGACTTAAAGGATTTAGTGGCATCAAGCAGTGAGGTTGCAGATTGCAATCAACTGATATGCCGTCCGCTCGACCTCCCAGCTCCAAGCCTGCAGGAGAATCTACGGGAGGCCTCTTCTGTTAGCTTCGTCCGCTCTGAACGACCTCACAAACATGGCAACACCTATTAGCTTCAGGTGATTTTACACTAACGAAAAAATAATTATGAATATTATATTCCATTTCTGCCAATAGATCCCCTAAAGGCTACACACAGGTCCTTTAAGAGAAAACAGCGTTTGTTCAAAGAAAGGACTGCCAGGACAGAAACCTGGTGTTTCAATGTTTTTTCTACAGATAAATCATCAATAATGAGTCAGTAAAGTTTTGTTCCCTGAAACTACATCTGGTGCTTTTGGTTCCTTGAAACCAGATCTGCTTTATTTCCTGTGTAGGCCGCGCACACTGTATAAAATAAGGAAGAAGTACAGCAGAAAATGGTGATGGATGATTTGTTGTACACTGAGCATGACGTTCCCACATGATCCAGCTGCGTCGCCTGTACTTTTCCGCTGGAACGACCGAAGCCAACATCGTACAGGAATGTCCTGTTGACAACACCGCTGCTTTTATCATATGTTACTAAAAGCACTTCAGATAGTGTGAAAATCTCTTCATGTAAAATGAATAAACAGCATTGCAGCATACGCAACATTCACGGTGGATGATAACGCAGCAGGATTTGTGCAGCAACTAAAACAGCATCATGCACTGGGAGGATTTGTGTCAGTGTTTCTCAGAAGTCCATATAATTTAATCAATGAATATGTGCAACTGCTGTGTCAAGCTAAAAGGAGAACATCAATGATGTGATCTTTATTATTAGGTTATTCACGCATCACTGTACGTTCTGGTAACATTTTGTTCATATATGTAGTAAGCAAACACACTGTGTAATATAAACTTAATTTATATTTATATACTGTGTACAGTATGTCAACACAAGACCGTATATTTATACAGTCAGATGTGTGTGTTTGCACAGTGACTGTTGCCTCTGATCTCCATCACAATGGATTTGAAATGAAACAATCAAGACGTGACTGAAGAGCTTTAATTCAAGGAGTTTAACAAAAATATCACAGCAACCGTTTAGGAATTACAGCCATTTTTATACAAAGTCCCCCATTTTCAGAGGCTCAAAAGTAGTTGGACAGTTGACTGACAGCAGCTTCATGGCCGGTTCGGCCTGTTCCTTCGTTATTTCATGACATTAAGCAGATAAAAGGTCTGGAGT
>JAVQJF010059651.1:0-22341 GCA_036023855.1 Gadopsis marmoratus
GATTTAAACAACAAATTGCGTCACCGTGACACTTTCTAACCCTTTCCCCTTTTACTGTGAAGGTCAAAGGTTTTGTTTCAACAATGAACACAACATTAATAGCTCCTCCATATGCTCAAACTGATGATTTATCAAACCGTTTGCACAGATTTCCACATCAGTAGTTTTTTTACTACTGTATGACCCTCCACGGGGGGGGGGGGGGTCTGTAGACTAGAAATGTTTCATTAATAACGACGTGTTTTACCATTTCACTGCTGCCATCTGGACACTGAGTCGTTTGGAGGTAACTGCAGTGAACACATGGACCCTGAAAACACGCACACATAGAGAAAAGTTATACTTAGCCTTTACTCTTAGCATTAAAGTTAGCTTTCAGCTTCTATTGGTCTGTTTATTCTCTCTGTGTGAAAGTCTGGTGATGCTGGTTGATGCCATTTTGTCCATGACAACTTTTTCTCTCACTGCTGACATGTAGTTGAATTAGTCAACTAGTCAGTTAGACACATACCTGGTAGGTGGATCAGAGTTGACAGGTTTTACATTTACACCTGGTAGGTGATTATTTCACCTCTTCACCTCAGCTTCAAATCTGACTTGTCCTTTTTATTTTGCTTATAAGAGATTTGTTTTGTCCATCCAACACATGAATTTCATGAAACACATTTTTTTTTATCTCTAAAATAGAGGTATGATGGCTGTTTGTTAAAAAAACAGGCAGCTTGATTGCAAACATGCCTGCGTCTAGACAGTAGTCAACACTTCAATAACAGTGTGACGTACTTGTGAGTGAGTGAGTGAGAATGGGCCGTATGGTGCTGGGAAGGAGATGAGCCCTTCCCAGCCTCCCTGATATGTTCCGTGGCTGAACAAGTAGTGTTTGGTCCTAAGACAAAAAAGTCTTCAATTTATATGAATAGATGTTAGGTTTTACAAGGCTTTTATCACAAAGCTATGACTTTGTAACCAAATAAATTTTTTTTAAATGTTTGTTTGGGCATTTTCTGCCTTCATTAGAGAGATGACAGGAAATCAGAGAGGAGAGAAAGGGGAATGACATGCAACAAAGATCCCCAGTCTGACTTCATAGACGTTGTGGTACATGGTCGCAGCTGTTCAACCCTCGGGTTAAAATGACGTCCCTTAACCAAATAATTTTAAATTGGAAAAAAGGTTTTATCCTAGCAATAGTAATAAAGTGAAATGCCTTTTGGTTTTGTCAGTCATCAGTCGGTGCGTGTTGAGCCGGCAGAATCATCAATTTCAATTATTCCTGTTCTAATTGGCAGAGAGGGGAAACATCAGGGGAAACTGCCAAAATGGTACAAAAAGGAGCCCAAATTATCACAAGCCACCCAAACAGATTTCTACCTGCCCATCAAATAAAATAGTCCAACAAGGTAAAAAAAAAGTACACTATGTATAAAATATAAATTTGCAATCTAAGGTTAGCCAATGTCAGCTAGCTAATGTCGGACTTAATTTTATATTGGTCTGTTATCTTTGCAGCAGAGTTTGTGAGTCTGTGAGTGTTTCTGTTCCCTCCTGTTTGTTGTTCAGGGTTTGATTTGACTCTCGGCCTCACTCTGCTCACCATGGTGATCTTGCTCTCGATGTCATCACAGCGGTGAGGCAGGATGGGAAGGATGGAGGGAGGATACAGAAGCTGGTCAATCATATGGATGATCCCGTTGGATGCCACAATGTTGGTGCTCACCAGACGGACGCCCTTCTCGCCCAATAGGATCTCACCCTGGAGAGGGAAAAGGGGGGCACCTAGTGTTAATGTAAAACCGCTAGTGTTTACTGTAAGTTAGTCAGGAAAAAAGTCATATTATAAAAGACACTGACAAAGAACCAATCAGATCCACTTACATCATTAGACACAGTGATGGTGACCATCTGATTGGCCATCGTCTGAATCTGAGGGAGAGTCACCAACTCGTCGACGGTCAACTACAAACAGGAAAAAAGAATCATCAACTAAAACATGTTTTAATTTGTTTGATTATGGTATTCTTAGACCTTTACCAGCAGTGAAGCTAAAAATGTAAAGTTTGTCCTGAGGGTGGGGTTAAAAAGTCATGGGGTCATTCAATCTAAAGGGTTCATCCTCTGGAGAGCAGGAATGGGAATCAGGAAATATCATGACAATTTGCCTTCTAAGATTAACATGGGTAGAGGTAGACAAAAAGAAAAGAGTAGCAGGAGGGAGGGACTGATGGAGGGAGCGTGGGGTGGTGGTGACTTACCACAGCCTGGGAGAAAACATGGTGTCTGAGAAGTTCCTGGAGTTTATGTTTGGCCTTGAAAAAGAGCACAACATCAGTAACAAATCCTCACAATCTTCACATAGCATGATGATAGCTAAAAGGGCTAACAATTGGTAGGTGGGGCAGTTGCTGACATTGTTAGGAGCCTTTAAAAAAAATAAAAAAACAAACGAAATTTTTGTGAGCCATTTTCTTTAATAGGAGCCAAAGGAAGTCAGAGTGCTGAGATTCAGATGAACACATTTTTGGTTTCCGTTCTTTCATGACAGTTGTTGATAATAAGAAAAATATAGAATGTCAGCAGACATATCTTTTAAAGTTACCTGTAGGTTATCTAATCGCAAAAACAAAATAAACATAAGTACTAATTACACCCACATCATTCAACATGTACAAGATGCTGCCATCTCTGGCTTGGTCCACGGCCTGGTTGGTGGGGATGAACACCGTCAGGGGTCCCAGACCCCGGAGTGGAGGGGGCGACCCGCAGTTCTACAAACACACAGAAAAACATCGTATATAATTAGAGCCGAGGATTTACCATTGATTCCCATTTAGAACTGGTTCCAACTTGTCTGTTTGCTAAGCCCCGCCTATTCCCCCTGGTTACTTTTGCTATGGCTGTCAATCTTTCCATTATGCTTCGTCGTTGTTCAGAAGAGGGGTTTAGAATCAGGACTGCTTCTTCTTACTGACCCACCATTTGACTGATTTCTTCTCATGTGGGGTTAAAATGAAACATCTGAGTGATTTATTGGCCAGAACAAAATACTCACATCAATCAGAGACAGGAAGCGGTTGTATTTTCCATCCTTAGTCAGAATCTCTCCAATCGTCTTATCAGCAAACTGGACACAAGATGATGATGATGATGATGGTGATCAAATGAGTGACAATCACTTCATCATAGACTGCTGTAAAACCAGCTGAGATAAGTCAGACTGCACTGTTGTAATGCAGGTGACACTACAGTTAGCAGCAAGATCATCTAGTTTACATTTAGCTGGACATAAAAATAAAATATCAATGCAATAAGGCAGATAGCTTTTTATTATACAAAAAATGTGAGTACCAGAAATGCTTAGTTTGTGTTGAAGTATTTTTGTGAGACACTTATTTGTTCTATATTTGATTCAAATGTTATCTTAGTTAACTTCAGTGTTTGATGTTGTATTTTTTGGAGTTTTTCATATTTAACTCACCTGTTCATCACGAAGAGGCCTTCCAGAAAGTGTGCTTATAATTGGCCGGTCAATGATGTGGATGATCCCATTGGCTGCTGGCAGGTCTTCCTGGATAACTGTGTACACTCTGCTTGGGTCGTCCATCAGGATGAACTTCTATATCAACCAGACGGAGATAATCAGTGTGTTTATGTGCACTTAAGTAACCTGGTTATTGAGACTTTCTGCAATTATCTGATTTGAAAATGTTCATGACAGAATTTTCAGTCAGGGAACCCGCTACTTATCACTGTGGTAGCGGTTGGCAGGATGAACGGAAACCTCATTACCATATTGTGCTGTCTGTACTGTGCATCAAGTCCTAAATATAATCAACAGACTTGTAGAATTCAGACACATGTGTACAGTCAGAAACTATACAGAGACAGTCCACTCATTGCACCGCTGGTCCAAATGCTCTGACAAAATAGAAAGAAAACTCTCCAGGCAACAGTGTTCACAGTATCATACATCACGGTGGTACAATGGCTCAGTGGTTATCACAGCAATAAGGTCCTGAAGGGTGATCTTTTGTGATAACACACACAATAAACAAGACATTTTCGTCAAGTGGCTTGTAACAGACACACCTAGTTTAATAAAATGTGCAGTCAGGAGACATGTCTTGACAAGCTCCACCCCCTCTCTGACTCAACACAGACAAACAGGAAACACTGCTTATCATTCTTTGGTCCTGAGAGGAGACGCACACTCAAAATACTGACAGTGATTCACAACAAAACCACCTCCGCTGAGAAAGGATAGCTGCAGGAAGCAACACTGAATTTACTGGAATACTGAATACTTGCACTTCAACCTGCTGCGGATTCCACGCAATGTACTCGAGAAGCACAACTCAAAAGTGAAAGGTAACTTTCAAGGAACTACCATCTGCTTCCTGTGTTTTCAGCTCAGAGACAAAATGTCTTCCAAATCAGAGGAGGACCTCTGCTGTCCTGTCTGTCAGGACATCTACAAAGATCCTGTTGTTCTGTCATGTAGCCACAGCTTGTGTAAAGCCTGTGTGCAGAGATGGTGGAGAGAGAAACGAATACGTGAGTGTCCATGCTGTAAGAGCACATCCTCAAAGAGTGATCCACCTCGTAACCTGGTATTAAAGAACCTGTGTGAGGCTTTCTTACTGGAGAGAGATCAGAGAGGGTCTGAGGCTCTCTGCAGTCTGCACTCTGAGAATCTCAAACTCTTCTGTCTGGACCATCAGCAGCCGGTGTGTCTTGTCTGTCGAGACTCAAAAACACACAACAACCACAGATTCAGACCCATCGATGAAGCTGCGCAGGATCACAGAGCGGATCTCCAGAAATCCCTGAAGAATGTATGGGATAAACTGAAGCTTTTTGAACAAGTTAAAAGAAACTGTGATCAAACTGCAGAACACATTAAGGTCCAGGCCCAAGACACAGAGAGGCAGATTAAGAAGCAGTTTAAGAAGCTTCACCAGTTTCTACAAGAGGAAGAGGAGGCCAGGATCACTGCTGTGAGGGAGGAAGAGGAGCAGAAGAGTTGGATGATGAAGGAGAAGATTCAGTCTCTGAACAGAGAGATAGAAGCTCTTTCATACACAATCAGAGCCACAGAGGAGACGCTGAGGGCTGAAGACGTCTCATTCCTGCAGAACTACAAGGCTGCAGTGGAAAGAGTCCAGCAGCGCTCTCTACTGGATGATCCAGAACTGGTCTCAGGAGCTCTGATAGACATGGCCAAACACCTGGGAAACCTGGCCTTCAACATCTGGAACAAGATGAAGGAGATGGTCTCTTACACTCCTGTGATTCTGGATCCGAATACAGCTGACCCAGAACTCTTCGTGTCTGAAGATCTGACCAGTGTGAGATCTGGAGAGAGACAGAAGCTTCCTGAAAACCCAGACAGGACCAAATTCTCCTGCTCCATCCTCGGCTCTGAAGGCTTTAACTCAGGGATTCACAGCTGGGACGTTGAGGTTGGAGACAACAAGGACTGGGAACTGGGCATGTTGGCAGAGTATATCTCTATTAACGGACACCTACAGTCTGGATTGTGGAGAATTTTGTTCTCCAATGGTAAATTCACAGCGTTTTCCACATCAGGTCCAGAGAAAGATCTGACAGTAAAGAAGGAGCTCCACAGGATCAGAGTTCATCTGGACTTTGACACAGGAAAGTTGTCATTCTCTGATCCTGATGCTAATGCACACATACACACCTTCACACACGCCTTCACTGACACACTGTTTCCGTACATTTACACTGAGAATCATATCCCACTGATGATTTTACCAGTGAATTTCTCTGTGACCATGGAAAAGCACAGTTAGAGATGATTACGATAGGGTTGAGTAATATCACAATATCTACTGACACAGAGATTTCTGTTTACCAAGGCACCTTTTATCAATATCTCCAGTTGTATCACTCTGGGCAATGCAGCAAATCAATGAGCAGGTTGTTTTATGGAAATGTTGGCTTTACAGGATTAATGCATCAATGTGATGGAGTACTATTATGTGTCCTCGTTCCTCAAGGCACATATTACTAAGATCATAAAAAGGCTAAGGTTGCAGGATATATTGTATAATGCTGTGCTATTACTTTTTAGCCTGGGAACCAGACAAATCTGCGAGCTCATGTTTTATTTGCTCTGGCAGACGCGTCTGGTTCCTCTCCCATTCAGACAGATTTCCAGCTGACCTATCACAATAACAACCATTTATCTAATATGGGGCAGTTTTGATATGATTACTGTAAAGGAGAAGCACCATTGAGTCATTTACGCAAAAAACCAAGATGGATGCCACTGATGTGAAACTTTCTGAATCTACCATCGCATCAGTATTAAACAAACTGGATGGCATAGCTTCTCTAAAATGAACAAAAACTGCACTTAAAGCTCTTGTTGATAAAAAAGATGTGGTGCTGCACTTCCGACAGGCTCCACTCAGCGCTACATCACACGCTTCGTTGCTCTGATTGGTTGTAGGTCTATTCAATTTAGTCCAGAGGCATTTTGGTCTGCACCTGTTGATAACACCCCTTGGAAATCAATGAACTGACAGCATTTGCGAACGGGCCTGGCGATGTCAGGCTCATGACTTTTTGAAGCGATGTCACAAATCATTTGTGCAAAATTCACAAAGAAATGTACTTATTTTTATAGCAAACATTGGAAAATCTTTGCAAGGAATGATCAAACCAACAACCAGATTCATAGAAATGTACGTGATCAGGCTATATTATGCTTTTAAATTCCCCACTGTTTCCATTCAGTGACAGTGGTTACTGCAGAATGTTTGCATTGAAGATGTCTTTATGAGATGTGTGTTACTAAAAAGATAAAGTAACAGTGCCTTTCTTCAAATTCCTTAATATTATCTTCACTTGCAAGGAGATCAGCATCTTGTAGGAGAAAACATAAGCAGCCAAAGCTGATCGATTATCAGTTCTTGTTGTTTCCATAGCCGCCGCCGCCTCGACGTGTAGTTACATCTTTGAGGAGGTGCACTTCAGTGGCTATGTGCTTAACTAAATAAGCCAAACTTCTTGACAATCTGCATAATGTTTAATTTTGACATTAACACAACACTGCTGACTTAAAACTTAAAATAATGTCTAAAACCTGCATAATTATGGGGTTAGTGGAGTTTGTGATTTTGGGCTATATAAACTCAACTTGAACAAGATTATGAATCTCACCAGACAAAGGTTTTTACTATAAAAAGATTTCAGTCAGTACTTTAAAATGATTGATATTCGATACCCAGCCCTATCCAAAAGCAAGTGACACTATTTGGACTCCACACCTGACAATGCTGATGAACATTTAGACGTGATGATGAAGCTGACAGAGGTGGAATATTCAGTTGATGAGAAAATGGAGGTTTCACTTGACAGAACAGGCAGAAGGGTGGTATTACTATGTTAACAGTATGAATGTCAACAAAACTAATGAACTTAAAATTACAATTTAATTTCTGTAGCAGAATCAAACTCTAGCTTGTCGTGATTTGTTTGTTTTTTTTCCTTTCAATTATTCCGATTGTGGCACCAATAAAAATTAAGTTTACATTGACTGTGTGTTGTGTCCTTGTGATCATCTTCAACTATCTAGACATTTTTGAACATTCATACCTCCTGAGGACTTTTCAATCATCAGGATCACTGGAATATTTGTCCATTATACTATTGTTTTTCATTTTAGGACACTGGTCAAAAAAATTAAGATTTTCTTATCGAGTTTCCAGTCACATCAGCACATTAGAACAAAACACTACTCTCTGAATTCCAAACGTCAAATTCTTATACTTGTTAATGACATAAATCAAAGCTGCATGACCGTTTATTCTTTATTTCACTCACATCTAGTTCGCATAGTTGTTAACAGTGTTGTGGAGTTTGGAGATTAAGTATTACCTTATTGTCTTTGTTCCTCAACCTGCCCCCTCCGTACAGGTTGAAGTCTCGTCCCACCAAATCCTTATAGAGGTGCTGACCCAGGATCAGGTGGTTTTTACACACCACCTCCTCATTAACACCCTGCAAAGACAACATATATGAGTAGATCAATAAATCTAGAATTAATTTATTGATCATTTCCTTTCTATTCGTTAAAAACTGGCTATCAGATGTGTGTCATATGTTGCAGCGGTTTACCAAACAGGCAGTTAGCCCCTGAAACCACACGGATATCTGCACTCTCTTTTAAAAAATATGTAAAGTGTAAACTGTGAATGGGAACTGGGAATCCAACAGAAGTCCAACTGATGCTGCAAGACATTTTACTAACAGTGAAAGTAACATAGAAGGCCCAAATTATACTGAGATACACCCTAGGGTGTAGTAGGACACATGATCGTGACCTAACCTGGGATCATAGGGTGTTTTGGGTCTTTTAACAGATGATTAATCAGACCCCAGAGATCACTCCTCCTGATCCATAGCCATTTGGAGGCTTCTCTCAGCAGCCTCTGGTGTGGTCCTATTATTATATTTTAGTGTTGACCACATTTGTATTTGGTCTGTTGACAGGAACATTTTATATTCCTTCCTTTTTTTTACTTTTTTTAGTACATCACTTGGCCTCCTCATTGATTTCCTTTATTTCCTTTGCTGTAGCAGAGGTTTGACCAAATCTTTGGCTACTATCATTCAGAGCAATGTCTGCTCCGTCTCTTAGCAGATGAGATTCTTTGGGCTTGGAGAGGTTTTCACGTCATGAGGCTGCTGGAGCTTTTGAGTCAAAGTTAAGTCACAAGCCTTCACTGATTTTAATAAGTTGATATGGAAACCTCTCATGTCTGACTCATCCATGGGTTACATTTAGTGTTTTTCCGTTTTGGATTCCTCTAAAAAAATATTTTTTTTAAATCTTCAGTTTGAAGTCTTGCTGTAAATATCTAAAATGTTTAATTTACAAATCAGGTTTCTATGGTTACCTCAGATTTCAGAGTCAGGATGTATGTGTGTGTGTGTGTGTGTGTGTGTGTGTGTGTGTGTGTGTGTGCGTGTGTGCGTGTGTGTGTGTGCGTGTGTGTGTGTGTGTGCGCACCCAGAGGCCTCTCACACTCTGGTTTGTTCAAGTTTGTACTGACCATCTGTCACTAGTTGTCTCTGTTTTCAGGCTGAGCTGAGAGTGTGTGTTTGTGTGAGCTCGAGATCGTGATGGGACAAGGCCATGAGAGGGGAGTGTTTATATGTTGTTATCTGACATTCTTTGTTTTATCTGCAGATGCTGTTCCATTATGTTTGATGATCAACGAGGCATAGCTACAACTCCAAGTCTTTTGGGTAGACATTACGGTGCGGTCAGACATGCAGCTACAAACAGACAAGAAGCAGCAGGATGTCGATCATTTTCATGATGAATGAAATTGGGATGAATCTGCCAACTATGGTGATGAGTTTTTTTTTACCCCACAACTGTTCCAAATTTGAAAAAACTACGATTAACACCTCTTTAGAGTCTTTCACCTAACTGACAGAAAAACACAGCTTTCTCAGAAAGCTGAAATACTTCCAAACAATCTATATTATGGTTATAATATGCAGGAGACACTTGTGTTTCTGTGCTGAGGATCATTAAAACTTTGAAATAAGACAGAGGGCCTACAGTCAGAGGTGTTTTCAGCAGGGGGATGAAAGCTGTGGAGGGTCCATTGTGACTCAGCAGCTGTGAACAGCCTCTCCCTGAAACAAATGTATATCAGAATCACAATTAGCTTTATTGGCCACATCAGTTTTATGTGTACACATACATGCAAGGAAACCGATTTTCCATTGCTCTCAGTGTTACACACAGTTCCAATTGAAATAGAGATGGGAAATACAGCTACAAACGCCGAACAAAGGGTAAAAAAATAAACATTTAACTATTATATTCAGTACATACAAGTACATGAAAAAATGTGTATATGTATAAAGCAACAATGACCAGCATATACAAGTCAAGTGTTTCTGTAAATTGTATTGTAAACAAATAAGGTCAAAGGTCACAGCCAGGATAAAAAATAGCTAATTTATTTAAATAATGTACAGTTTTGGCCCAAAATAAAAGCCAGAAAGACAAATAACTCATCGTATCACCAACTTGAAGAAATCACATTACATTTAATTTCTGTTACGCCAGTGATTCAATAACTTTTTCTTTTTTTTTTTAAACAGTGCATTTGTGGTTCTTTTACCGAAAAGGGCGACGGCTCCAGTCAGATTCTCTCTCTGGCTACCACTCCTGTCCAGCTCTATCAGCCGTTCCATCAGGTTACCATAGCAACGCCGGCCGTCACCAATCTGACCCGCCTCACACACACACCTGAGAGAGACAGGGGGGAACGAGTGAAACGACAATACACTCACACACATTCACGCAAACTAACAAAGAGCTACAGATGGAGAGAGGAACTGTGTGTGACATCAGCTGCTTTTGTACCCGTCCTGGCTCTAGTTTGGTTCTGGAGGCCAAGAAACAGAGAGGCAGAAAAAGAGGATATTTTCCAGGTCTAACTCTTATTCTAGACCGGTTTATGACTTTAGTTCCAATTCTAAATACAAGAAATACATTCAAAAAATATACAGATACAGATCAATAGTGGTTCTAGTTCTTGACTAGTTCTAAATATAGTTTACATTTTGGTTCTAGTTCTCGTCCTGCTCCTAGTTCTGTATCTAGACAGCAAGATATCCAGTAATTGTTCTGAGGTGCAGAGTTCTAGTTTAGGTTCTAAAGTAAGAAAGTTAGAGGAATCCTGTTCTAGTTGTCTGGTTCTTCATCTAGCCACGGTTTGCCTGTCTGACCTGGGTTGTCCATCCAGTTCAGTTCGACACATAGCTGTAGGGTCACAGGTGTCCATTGAACAGGCAGAGACCAGCTGACAACCAAATTCAGGGTTGCCACCTACAGGGGACATGCCGAACATACACTCGCAGCTGGACTGAGAGACAGACAAACAGACAAAGACAGAGTGAGGTTAAGCACAGTTTCAGGATTTAGCTCTGGTTTTGATTCTGGACTTAAAATTGATTTGTGAATTTTTATTCTGGCGGCAATTCTAGCGCAATCATGTTCGAGAACAAGGCTTGTTCTCGATCTGGTTCTGGTTCTAGAGGTGTCCTCACCTTGTTGGGTCCTTTGAAGACACAGATAGTAGAGTTGATGGGACACTCTCCATTGTTCTCGGAGCAAGGGTTTCTGGGCACGCAGATCTTGCCGTTGCCCTGGTAGCCGGGCTTACAGGCGCAGGTGACCTTTGACCCCTGTGAGGAGCACTGGGCATTGACATCACAGTCCCTTGATGAGCAAATACCTGAACAAGAAAATGAAGATCTAACTCAGTCCAGACAAACTCTAGGATTTAAAAAATCTATTTACAAAACATTCTCATTCTTTGAAATAAAAGCAAAACAAGAGTTGGCTCCAGTGTTGGTCCTGCTTCTAGTCTACTTCTAGTGGGCAAGAATCAGAGAGTGAGAGAGAGGAATTAATACTGGATCTTGTGCTAACTCTGGTTCGAGTTCTGGAGACAAAGCGATAAGACTAGTTCTGGGTCCATTTCTGGCTCAAGTCCTAATATTTCTTTAGACCCGTTTTTAGTTCTCAACTTGATTCTACTTCTGTATCTAAAAAGGGATCATCTTTACAGGTTCTAGTTCTAGGGAGAAAAGACTTTGTTCTAATTCTTGTCCTAGTCCAGATTAAGGCCAGTTCAGACAAAAGATTCATTGTTGGATGGATGAGAAATAAACAGACACCACATTTATCCTGAGAGTGGTGCTAGAGGAAAGGTCATGTTGCTGTCTAAATCCAGAGTTTATTCTCTGTATGGTGGCCATTTTAGGACATCTCACACTCAACTTGCTAATGTCAGCTCTACACTCTCAGACTTGCCCTAACGTTCTTCAAAACTTTGTCAGCCTCAGCTTTGGTTTCAGCTGAATGCTACTATATTAGCATGTCAACACAAATTGGACCAATAGTCCAAAATAACAACAGCTTAATCTAAAAGTTGGGAGTAAATAAGACAGAAATATGAGATGACCGTTGAGCTGTGCGTTTACTTGCGCATTTGCCCTGTGACGTCCTCCTGTGTCCGGGCAAACATTCACAGTCGGCAGTGTCTACGTCTCCTATACAGTACGAATAGGGGCTGCACTTACTGCACCTGCTACTCACTGCAACAACAACACAGAGACAACAGCACCTCTCTGTGGTCAACAATCATCACACAGACAGTAAAAACAACCTGGAGCAATAAATGCAACTTGCAGTGTCACCTCATGTATTACTCACTGACACCCAGATAACTAGACCAAAACTATTAGAGCGTGGTATCAAACCTCAATAGTTTTTTAGTACTGACTGAAATGTGTTTTATTTTTGTTTTCTTATGCCCTGATCAGACAGTTCCTGAACCAAATTACAGTTTTGCCAGTTTTAGACTGTGTTAATGTAGACAAAGTTCTTGTAAGACTGCTTGTGTTTTACACAAAACTCCTTTGCTCAATGAAAAACATATTTTGCATGTGCACTTAAAAAAACAAACCTTTTTGTCGCCCCCAAAAGTTAAAATCAACTCACTCCAGTTGATACAGTTATTAGTCCCCTTCAGTTGTTACTATGAACTCACAAAACAGCAACAAGCGCCTTTGTTGCCCCACTATCACCAACCCTCTGATTTGCGGCGCTTGATGGGGCTACATGCAACCTCCTGTTGCATGTAGGTGTTTGGAGGAAAACAATTATTTAATACAAACTTCATACTGATTATGGGGTGTAAATACAATGTTTTACAAAAAAAAAACAATAGTACAGGACAGTGCTCTTTTTATACTAGTACATCATCTATCATTGTAAAATGACTATGTCAATTAAACCATCTGTGATCTTCAGCACTTTAATTTGTAAGACTACCATTATTATATTCCAGCACAGTGTGTTTTTTGCTAGGCTAGGTTGATAAACATGCTGGGAATACGATTCAAACTGTTTCAGGTTTCTTTTCTGTTTACGGGGGTTTTCGGGCCGATGAATTCATTGTGTCCAACCCACTTCTGATGCCTCACCTAAGGTAAGACATTAGTGTCAAGAAATGTCAGGATACCCACTCTGACTTAGTGTTTGTGAATGATGATCTATGTAATCCCAACAATATGTAGTAATAGAGTCTGACATATCTTAATATGGTTTATATGATCTAATACAGCATGTCACAGTTTTACCTTGGTCACAGCGCTTTCCCGTATATGGTGGTTGACACAAACACTGTCCATCACCCTCTGGTCCTTTATTACAAACTCCATTGTCACAGTCACACTCTGTACAGACAGAGTATAGTATATTTATAGCTTTTTATGCATTTTTCCTCTCATATATATGACCACATTTTTACCAGAGAAGTTAAGCAGTGACAGAGCCCACCTTTATCACACTTTTCTCCAAAAGAGTTCTCATTCTTACACTCCTGACAGGCAAAACCTGAGAAGCCGTCCTAAAGAACAGAGAAGGTTTTAATGTCTTGTAATTATTTTGCAACATCACCAAGACATCAGCAATCTAAATGAGATTTTTAAAAAAACCTACTATGTTACTCACATCCTCCCCAACGTCCCCTTCCCACCAAAACACATCAAAACACAGGTGCTTGAGCGGTGGTCAAATCTCTCAATTAGGAATGTAAATATCAATTATGACGATGTTTATTTAAGGGCACGGTCCCCTATAAATACATAAGCAATATTGATCTCTGAACTCTCTGGCAAGCAGGTAGTTACAGACAGACAAACAGGATACTGACATCACAGACGCAGGTCCCATTGCCGACGTCTCCATCCAGACAGGTTCCGTGGAAATTACAGGTCTTCCCTGACCAGCTGGGACAAGCTACAGACAGACAGACGGAGAGACGGGTGATTAGAAATGATCCATTTTCATTGTGTATAGGATTCGATTTTGCGTCCGTTTAAGGCTGCTGTGCCATAACTTGCAGGACTGTGCGTTACTGTCACATGGTTGTCGTTTGTCCTATTGATTGGTTGGAGGGCAGACACCAGGAGGAAGAGACAGAGCAGGAGGAAGGAAACACGAACACAGGAGTGTGCTGCAGATAGAGAGGAACTATTGTCGAGACCGTGGTGACATTAATGACAAACAACCTAAATGTATTGGCGAGCTGTGAGAAGTCAGCGACAGACCAGAGGCCATCAGGCCCAGCTCTCACCGCCCAGACACTGTGGGAGACTCACCAGGGTTCAGGTGGGTCTGGAGTGGGTAACCATAGACACTCATGTTGTGGCCTGTTAGTAGCCAGCATACAGCTGCCAGGCTCAGTGGTAGTTAACTCACCTAGACACAACAATAAATCACTTCTCGTTTTGAAAATGTAGCAAAAAAAAAAAGGGTTTTGGCATATAATTAATGTGAGTCATTTCTATATAATATGCTCAGCTCTGATATTTAATTTGAAATATGAAAGACATTTCTATTGTCACTAACTTAACGTAGAAGCAAACATAATGAAGAATACAGACTTCTACAGTGAACCGTTTAACCAAACTACAGCAAAGCAGAGTATCTATTGCCTCTATTCAGCAGTAAAAACAGAAATAATGTCGTGAACATCGATTGTTAGCTTAGAGTGCGGATTTTACCGGAGTGTTGTACTTTACGCCACGAATTACTTTCACGTTAATTGTCAACACCTGCACGGACATAACTCTTTGCCGCACCGGACCAACAAAATAAGGCGTCAGAAAGTCCCAAAAATATCTAACATTACTTTGTCCAACTCGGAGCTGGCGTGTCTGTAGCGGCGCCTGATTAAACAACCAATCAGAACCACAGAAAAGCACAACAGTCCCGCCTTTTTTCATTAATCGACCGTTAAGAACTAGAACGGGATTTTTTAATTGTTTAATTATTTATCTATCTAGCGTCAGAAAATACTGAAAAATGTTTATATTTTTGTCAAAATCCCGAATATAGTCCGTTTGCAATTATATAAAACGGGGGAAAAGCAGCAAATCCTCACATTTGAGAAGCTGGAAATGACTGACATTTTTACATCAACTATCAAACTGGTTGCCAATTCATTTTCTGTCAATCAACACTAAATATTCAGCAGTGGATACTTTCACAATTAGGTATTCATTTGCTTATAAGACTCCAATTATTAGAACTATTAATTGCCTCCATATATTACGAAGACAACCATAAATACTGATGGGTGCTATAGCTGCAGAAACATGATTGGTGTCGCCTGAACTGTGTGATTGCCTATACTGACACTGAAAGTAAGTGATCACAGGGAGGGTTAGAGAAGACATTGGCCAAAATCTGGTACCGTTCTCCAGGAGAAATACCACTGTTATCTCGGGATTTTTAGCCTGTGTGCATGTCTGTCTAAGAGGAATTGTTTTCCTACTACAAAGATTACCACATATTCTAATGAGGATGACCATAAAAAAAGAATAAACATAAATCTATGATTCTGTTCAAATTAAACCTAATTTTAAGATGGATATATTTTTTAAATCACAGGAAAACATTCCACCTTCCTCCAAAACAGCTTATAAAGCTATGATGTTACATAAATGATTTTACAATCATTTTATTCTCTATGTCCATTATCTAACAGGTGAACAGTAGAATTACACGGTTCATGTTACAAAGTGATTTACCAAGAATGGGACGTTGCACGTATTTGATTGGCCAGTGCAGTAGGTGGCAGGACGACATTACATTGTGTTGCGGCAAAGGTTTGAGCCATGGTAAACTTTTTTACCGGACACATTTTTCTACCTTTGTCTTCTGTTGCTGAACAAACATTGTCATCTGACTGAATGAATGAGCAGGCTGCTTTTATTCATGCACTGCTGCTGTCAGCCTTAATGTGAATGTACTCTGTGTGTGTGTGTGTGTGTGTGTGTGTCTTACGGAGACACAGAGGTCCCCAGTGCTGTGGGCAGCAATGTGGCTCCATGAACCTCTTCAAACAGGTGTGCTGACATCCATCCAGCTCCATCTCCCTGCCGCCGATCTGCACCACGTAACTGCAGCACACAGTGAACATGAGGTGAAGAAACTGTTTCACTCACACCACATACTACTACTACTACTACTACTACAAAGCCACAGTTACATTACATTTATAACACATTCATGAAGCCAAGGTTTGTGCGTGAATTAGAGGTGAAAACAACCATGCACTGCACTAAATATCTGTGGGTATGTAAGCTGATAGGTACCTGCAGTTGGTCGTGCCCACTCTGCTGAAGCCATGGGGGCATCTGCTGGTGGTGACAGCGGCGCAGGAAGTGCAGGTGGTGTGTACATCCACCTCCTGTGAGATATCACACCGACCAGGAGGAGTAGTCTGAGAGAGAGCAGAGGAGATCAATGACTGCACGACCAATATCGAATACCACTGTCTCTCTATATTTCTTAACATTTATCTTCATATTTTTCGGAAACCAGCTCGTCTGACTCCAGATGGTACTGTCAGCTTCTATTAAAACCTCCACTGATACCGCCACCACTGTTAGGAGTAGCTGTGGTAGGTATCACTGGAGGTTGTAATAGCAATAGTACCAGAGGTAGTGGCGGTATTACTGAATGAATGGAAACTTTTATTCTTGTGTCCCAAAGGGGGTGCTCAGCCCACATGAGCTCACAAGATACTAAGAGATAGGAGAAAACAAACACAAAAGCAAGAAAACATATGATACTAGAGTGTAATCATATGTGTATTTAAACATGTACTGAAGTCATCTAGGAGCAACAGCAGAAGTAGTAGTAGTCAAACTACTTTGTTTACTGCTGGGTAGTTTAATCCATAAAAATCACCATATGTTATTTGTTGATCATTTGTTTTGCATGTTAAATTTTAATCTGTAATGTACATAACTACACCGATCAACCATAGTCAGTCAGCATGGGCACCCTGTGTGTTCTGACACCTTTCTATAAGAACCAGCATTCACTTTTTTAAGCAGTTTGAGCTACAGAATTTTTTTTTTTGTTGGATCGTTCCACACGGGCCAGCCTTCGCTCCCCACACTCATCAATGAGCCTTGGTCGACCATGACGCTGTTGCGGGTTCACTGGTTTTCCTTCCTTGGACCAGTTTTAGTAGGTATTGACCACTGAAGGCCGGGAACAGCCCACAAGAGCTGCAGTGTTGGAGATGCTCTGACCCAGTCGTCTAGCCAGCAGTTTGGTTCACATCAACTTGGAGACGAAATGTTCACTTGCTGCCTCATATATCCCCCCCACTGACAGGTGCCATGGTAACCAGATAAACAGTGTTCTTCACTTCACCTGTCAGTGCTCATGAAGTTATGGCTGATGAGTTATGGCATATGTAAATATGCTTGTTTGAATTGGGGATCCGAAGCAGACTCTCTGGACTCTCTTGATGAATTGTGGATTTGGACGTCCTTACGCACCCTGCCAGGAAGCAAGTCTGGGGACGTCTGCACATTTTCATTTAGCTTGCGTACAGCTGAGGCAAACTGAGGCGAGTCCGCTGCTGGGATGCTTTCTAAAATGGCAGCCATACAGAGGCTAAACCCCTCTGACTTCGATAACAACACGGTCTTTCCTTTGGTGCCACCTGCAGGATGAACCTTGCATTTGCTTTAATCCCATTGGCGGTCAGACCAGTAAAGTCTCAGCAGCTTTCTTCCATCATCCGGCGTGTGTTGTTTTCTCGCGTGACGTGAACATCCGTGGCTGCGTGCAGCGCAAACTGTTTTATGGCTCTTATATAGCCACTGTAATCACCTCTCTGCAGGTAGCAGGGGACGCACAGATAGAGCGGCGCCAGGGCTTCTTTATGATACTATACAGACGCACACACACACAGTTTAGATGGATGCCTCTGCAGGCAGAGAGCCAAACAGGCTCACAGAGAAGGTATTGATTTATTTGATTTCTTATAGAGAAATGCGGCGGTGTGAGTAGAGTAATGAGGTTTTTATCTCTTCATGTACAAGTTGAATATAGATAAAGTGAGTGCCTTGAATTAACCTTGTGGTTTTGTGTGTGCAGATGTTTCTCCTACCAGCCAGGCTCTGTGTGAGGATGTGGTGACGGTTCTGACGGTGTTCTGTGAAAGGCTGGAGTCCGTGGACAGGTAGCGCCACAGCTGCTCTTCCTTCCTTCCTTTTGTGTGTTGGTGTAACATCTAGGGGATCATTCTTCTCGAGTTTGTCAGCGAAGCGTCAGGCTTTGCCGTAGCGTCGCAGATCTCCGAGGCATCTCGCCTAACACACGGGAAACAAACCTGTTTTAACAGTGGAAAGGTGTGTTCAACAGAGCTGTGCTGGTTAGCGGAGGGACTGCAACAAGCTGACATTAATAACGAACAATCTGCTCTGACTAGTGCTGACTAGACTTAGTGCTGGTTAGTTTTGGGGTGAACTTCATCATGCATCCAGCGAAGCTTCAGTTTTAAATTTCTGCTCATTTTGACGCGGCAGTCGGGTTCGACTCTAAACTATTTAAACTAAACGGGGTTTAAAGGGTTAAAGAGCAACTAGTTTCACCTGCTTATCAGATCAGAACGGGATAAATATCATCGGCAAAGACTCCTCAAGAGGCTTCCACGCCTCCAACATCTGTATGGCAAACTCAAATTACAAAAAATGTTGTCCTTCCAGTGGAAACCAGCTCCTGCAGCTCCTCTACCTGGAGTGCGTCCTCTCCATGCTCAGCAGCTGTCCTCCCACAATGCACCTGTCCAGAGGTTTCACCGACCTTGTGTGGTAAGACTCCTACACGAGCTGCCACCAGAATAAAGGTCTGATTTGGCACTTAATCCCTAATATTTATTAAAAAAATATCAAATCCGAGACTCTAAAAATGTTGAAGTGTCCTCCCCTGAAGGGTTGCAAATATAAAAATGATAATATATTTGATAGCAAATTATACAGCTCTGCCTTGGTTACCAATTCATGCACATTTTGTAGGACAAATATGTCAAAAACAAACATAATAATACTTTTTGAGCTCCAGTTAATGTTACTTTGAGACTGATTTAAATGACTGTGTTCTAATGTATTCATCATCCTAAAAACAACACACACTAATATGTCTCCTCCCAGGAAGCAGCTGTGTCCGTCCCTCGTGGCGATCATGGGAAATCCTGTCAACGACAAAACCATCGCGTCCCACCACGGCTACCACGTGGGGGCGCCAGACCGAGACCGTTTCTCAGACAGACTCAGTCTAGGTAACCGCGTTTGCTAGAGAAAGCGCTGTGGGTGGTCATCATTACCTTTTGCATTCACACAAAAACACGCGGCCTAGTTTGAGTCGGTGGGAATGAAAGGGAGGCGTCAAGGAAAAAAACAACTCTTGACAGTTTAAAAGTTTGTGTTAAATGTTTAGTTGTAAAGTGTAAACGGCTACTAAAGCGGACCTCCGGAAAGGTGCGGGGGATTCATTTGGCTGTTGCACAAACCTGTCTTGCAATATGTTAAGTACCGTCCTCGGAGTACAACCTGACTGGCCAGCTGTTTATCCTCCAGAGCTTCTGCAAAACAGCTGGAATCTATGAGACTGATGAGCATAAATTCAGTGGTTCAGCTTCATGTCCCTCCTTGTTCACCTCTGCCAGGGATCAGCCAGGAGGGGGACTCCTCCGGTGCAGGGGTATCCGATCAGGGCAGGGGGTCCGGCTGCTCCTCTAGCGCCCCCGCCAGGATTGCGCCGGTAGTGCGGACCGTGTGCTACATCGCTGCGGAGCTTGTGCGCCTGGTGAGCTGCGTGGAGTCGATGAAACCGGTGCTGCAGTCGCTCTACCACAGGATTCTGCTGTACCCGCCTCCTCAGCACCGCACCGAGGCCATCCGCATCATGAAGGAGGTGGGGGGGGGTGAATTGAAGCATGTTATAACTTTTCAGGTCGACTCTCTGCCTGTTATGCAGCCTTGCTTTCCTTTCCACTTCGCTAAAGTATAAGTAAGTAATTCATCACAGTTGATCTTTAGTCGGCAGCGTTGTTATGTGTACAAGTACAAAGGATTCCTCCAGGTGAACATGATGGCTACATACATTTTTGGAAAGGAGACATCAAATGCATGTGCAATGACTGTAGCACTCTGTTTCTGTGTGCGGTAGATTCTGGGCAGTCCCCAGCGGCTGTACGACCTGGCCGGTCCGTGCGTGGCTGAGCCCGAAACCAGGAAGCGCTCCTTCTCAAAGAGGAAGTCCCACCTGGACCTGCTGAAACTGTTAGTAACTCCCTCTCGCTGTTCTTTAATTGGCGTTGTTGGAGAGTTGGAAGCCATCAGCAGAATGGAGTTTACTGAAATGCATCATGTCATAGTGTCTTAAAACCACACAACCACAACCACACAAATGCCCCCAAAAATGTTACAGAAATCTAACATGTTTCGCTCCATAATTCATCTGGTAATCTGACACATCGTGATCACATTGTCTCACAAAGTAATTCACTAATTCATCAAAACAAAATCCGAATCCAAAGCGGTCAAGATACCGTGTCTGCTTGTGTGTTTCTGCTTCCTGCGGCAGAGTGATGGATGGGATGACAGAGGCCTGTATGAAGGGAGGCATCGAGGCGTGTTACTCTTCGGTGTCCTGTGCCTGCGCGCTGCTCGGGGCGCTGGATGAACTGTCGCAGGGCCGCGGCATCCAACCCGAACAGGTACGCTACTGAGGCAGGAGGCCACAGACATTAGACATCAGCATAGTCCAAATCTGTGTAGTCCACTTCATTTACTGAAAGCATCTAATGGCGCCGGAGTTGACGTGGAGGACATTATCTTAAGAATGAGCGGTTTTAAGTATAAAACGGTAACAAAATCCCTGTTTTTTTCAGGCTCGGCTTCTCCTCAGACGACTGGACGGTCTGAAAGATGGGTCAGAGTCGACACGCGAGTCCATGGAGATCAACGAGGCCGACTTCAGGTGGCAGAGACACATCCTGTCCTCTGAGCAGCCTCCCTTGGATCCCAGCTCCGCGTCCTCCAACGTGGCCGCCACCGGGGCCACCGAGCGTAGCCCTGACATTAGCATCAGCATCACCACTGAAACGGGCCAAACCACCCTGGATCTGGAGGTGGGGGAGCTCAGCCTGGGTCACACCACTCCCGAGGAGTGTGGGGATGACGCGCGCCTCCCCTCGCCCTCGTCCTGTGGCGGCCTGGAGGGCACCAAACGTGAAGCGAGCCTCGAGCCGGACCAGGGGAGCCGACGGGAGGAGGGGGGAGGTGCAGGGGAGGTCGAGGGCCGAGGAGAGAAGGCAAAAGCAGGAGGTGCAGGAGGAGAGAGAGGAGGCGTGGTCCCTCCAGATGTGGTGCAGCGAAGTCACGCCCTCGTCTACCCCGACATCACCAACTTCCTGTCTGTGGAGTCCAGGGCCAGGTCACACCACGGAGGAGGGTCACGATACAGTGAGAGCAACTTCAGGTGTGTGTGTGTGTGCGAACATAAAAGATACCTTGAACTGATTATGTTGATGTCTTGAACATTTGCCATATCTTGATATTGTGATGATAATTTCACATGGCCCAGCTGTACTGCTCCCTAAACATACCAGCGGTGTTTAGACTGATTTCCTTCCTTACATTTAGAGGCCTGTTAAGGAGTGCTGGCTTTATTTTGTCTGCAAAGTTACACTATTGTTGTTCTTCAGTGCAGCAAATAAATTCACATGATCCTTCAATTAAGCTTCAACCCTGTTCGCACCTTTTGGTTTTAACCGGCCAGCGCTTGTTGGCAGCGGACAGCTTTTGAACGTTGACGTGTTCTTCGTGGCAGGAAAAGCTTTGACGAGGTGCTTGCAGCTGCATTAGCATTAATTAATAAATGAATCAAAGTAGCTCACTGTGACTTCAGCTAGACACTAAGTGGAACCGGTGGCTGCCTGGAAAGAAGGAAATCAGCAGGCCTTGAAAATGATCATCAGCAATGTACAAATGATAAAACGGATCTACCTGTTGGTCCACCAGTATGGAAGAGCAGGACTTGTCGCGGACGGAGTTTGACTCGTGTGACCAGTATTCCATGGCCGCCGAGAAAGACTCGGGGCGCTCCGACGTGTCCGACATCGGCTCCGACAACGCCTCGCTGGCTGACGAGGAGCAGCAGACGCCTCGCGACTGCCCGGGCCACCGCTCCCTGCGCACCGCCGCCCTGTCCCTCAAGCTGCTCCGCAACCAGGAGGCCGACCAGCAGAGTGCCAGGCTGTTCGTCCAGTCTCTCGCGGCGCTGCTGCCCCGGCTGCTGGGATTGGCCACCGCCACAGAGGTGGACCTGTCGCTGCAGAACTTCTCCTCCACCTTCTGCTCCGGGCTGCAGGCTGGTGAGGGGGGGGGGGGGGGGTTGATGTG
>JAVQJF010059668.1:0-20639 GCA_036023855.1 Gadopsis marmoratus
GCTGTCCTCTCCCAGCGTGCAGTGGGGGACAACAAGCTGCACCCCTGCGCTTTCCTTTCCCGCAAACTGACACCAGCCGAGAGGAATTACGCGGTGGGCGACCGGGAGCTGCTGGCAGCTCCCGGTTCCCACCCTCTCCTCCTTGTCCGATCGTAATGGCTGAACAGCCTCAAGAGACTTTCAAGAATAGTCCACAACAGTTTGTTGTGTCACCTTAAGTTGTGTATCGTTATCACCTTTTGTTTTGTAATTTGGCTTATTAAAACAAGTCAGACTTCTCAGTTCTCGAGTCAGTGATGGTGCTTTTGGGTTCACCACATCATCTCCGGCTACGGCCGTAACAGGTGACCTCTCAAGGCTGCTACCTCATTGGGTCATTACAACCCACAATATGGAAATGTTGAAAGGAACACATTATTCATTCATTCATTAACCAGACTGCTTATCCCGAAGGGTCGCAGGGGGGGCTGGAGCCAATCCCAGCTAACATTGGCCGAGAGGCAGGGAAACACCCTGGACTGGTCGCCAGTCAATCGCAGGGCAGACAAACAGACATTTAGGGGACACACACACCCACAACTTATATTCATTTAGTCATTGGCAGTGAGAGGTTCTGCCATGATTGTAAATTATTTTAATATTTATGAGATATTAGCCAATAATAAAAACAATAATAAGTTAATGGGCTTGTGGCACTTTTGAGCCTAACGGTCCCCAAAGTGCTTTTACAGGTTGGTCTCATTACTGAACATTAAAATAATGATTGGTGTAAAGTGTGTTGTGCAGAGAATAGAATCACCAACCCTGGGACTAAAGGACGACCCGAACGGAATAATGCTTAATATGTAAATAAACTATTTTAATTAAACACTCTCCAGGTGACAGATTTGTTAAAAACAAAAAGATGACAGTTATCCACTGACTCCTGGAGTTATTAAAGTAGTTCAAATTAGTACGACAGTAAAATGCTACATACACACTGACCAGTGTTAAAAATCTTTTTATAACGGACGTTTTATAATAATATAATTTTTTATAATAATTTATAATGCTTATGTACTTTTACAGTAGGATTTGAAATGCATGACTTTTACTTGTAATGGGCTATTCTGACATTATTGTGCTGCTACTTTTGCTTATCTGAGAACTTCTTCCACCTCTGCCAAGTACAACGGGGTTACAACGGAGTTCTACTGCTCATCTTTATGTAAATAGCACCATAGCATTACAAAGTTATCTCACTCTTTCTGTAGAGCAGGTCCAGAATCTTTATTACAGAGACCCAACAATTCCCACCATGAGCAGCACTAGGAGACCGTGGCAAGAACCAGAACCAGAACCAGAACCAGGCTCCGGGTGGGCCTCGACCGGTTGGGTTGGCTTATTAGTTGGATGTGTTCATTGTTGGTTCTGGTCTGTTCATTGGAAAAGAAGAAAAACACTAAATACAGCCAGCATTGTCCTTTAAGCAAAAGAAAAGCAAAAGCTCTGCTGATGCTACTTCAAGCAGGTTCCTGACTACGTTAAAGTTACTTCATGAAAAAACTGAATTAAAAACTTCATCTCAGTGGTTCAAAGTGGGACTTGTGAACATTCGACTACACAAAATGTCAATATGATGCTAGAGCGTGGCCATCAGTACACTCATACTCCTGACTGTTTAAAGCCATTAGTAAACATAATATAAATTTGGTAGCATCTTTTGCTAATTGATTTGTCACATTGAAGCGAGCCACCGGCTGCCTGCATAGCAGCAGCACTGTGGTACGTATACAGCATACGAGATGCTCAAAGCTCTTCAGACATATAAGGTTTCAGTGCAGATCTCAAAATCACGCTCAAAACCCGTTTGCCTTTTATTCCTGTAACTTTGTTTTGAATCTGACCTGCATTGCAGTCACTTTACATTTACTTCCGATTGTCAATTTTCATCATCATCAAAATGTTAACACACTTATGGCACAAACATTTGACAATTTATTAGAACCATTAGGTAACATCTAAATCATTTGAAAGAGTATAAACATTTACAAATGAGTTCTAGCTTTAAATGAATAATAAATGTATATAGCACCAATCGAAAGCAAAGTTACAAAGTGCTTTACAACAAGAACAGAAACAGTATGTATATGCAGTAATGTATAAAAATGATATAATAAAATACAAGAGTCACATAGGTTAAACAGGAGGAAAAAACCTCACTACCCTGACTAAACTGAATGTTAGGGCCATTAAATGTCATATTTTGTATAATATCTTACAACATAGGTGAAGTGTTATAATTAACCCTTCCTCTGCCGTCTGAACGTCAGCTGATCAGTTTGATCCAGTCTTTTCCTGCAGAGGGACGCACGCGGTTTGTTGGCGAAATCACCTGGAGGTCCTCTGCGACCCAAAGACCTAAAGTGCCGCGTCGAGTCCAGCGCAGAGGACTAATTGGTGTTCATTCGTCATCTAGTGGGAGCCCATCTCCTGCAACCATGGCAACGGTAACTGTGCATGGTAGGAGTGAGTGTAGGCGACACAATGACAGTCAAACATACACCCCAGAATAAACAGGTCATGTTTCAGATCATAGTGTAACTAGTTCCCAGGTTTCTCTGTTGTATAAATTACCATGGTTACGCTGGCAGCCACTGACATTTAAGCTTTGGCCAGTTGCCGTTTTCAGGTCCATCCATCCCTTTTCCTCCGATTATCTGAGGCCGTGTCGCGGAGGCAACAGGCCAAGCAGGGTTGTCCAGACGCCCCTCTCCCCAGCAACACTTTCCAGCTCCTCCTGGGGGATCCCAAGGCCGTCCCAGGCCAGGTTTCAGGTCTGTACCTGGTTATTCAGTAGTCTCCCTCCACATTCTTTAAACTACATCCTGACACTTTCTTGAGGAAGCCCACGTTCCCACCAGTTTTGAGCGAAACCATTGTAATCAAGGACCCGACGACGGGAGCAAACAGTAGGAGCAAGATGGCAGATCTGTGATTACCTGCGAGCTTTTCTTCTGTTATTACAGATATTTGTTTTTGGACCAACGTTTAATGATAAGACGTAGATGGCTGTTACCATAGAGACCAGACACCATTGTTGCCTTCTCCATCCTCTCTTTCCAACCAAGCATTAGTCAGAGGTCAGACACAGGCGCTGGTCAAAAACAGCTGATCTTTAATTCTTTTTGTGTGATACAGTAAGCAAAACAACAACAGCAGCTCTGTGGGCAATGAGACAGGGAAACATGACTCAGGGAGGCCGACAGCGACCGTCAGGTGTACACAGTGAACTGGGAAGATGAGCGTTCAGTGGCAGCCATGTTGGTATAGTACCACACGTGTGCTCCTCAGCTGTTTCTGGGTTCTACTTGTTTGTGTTATTCTTCTATTCTCAGGCCAGCAGCTCCAGTGATGTGTTTTCCTGTCGCTCCTTGTTGAGCCGTGTGACTAGGTGCTCACAAGTCACCTGCAGATGCTACTTTCCCAAATCCCTGGATTTCTCGCCAGGAAAATTGTAACATTTCAACATTTTCAGAAATTCAAGTCCTCACGGACTGTAACCTGGGTCTGTCTCAGTTGGCCTGAAGGCTACAGGTTTGAAAATGTGGGAGCGCAGAGTTAGAAAGACGTGACAGTAACGCTGTTCCACTGGTCGGTGTAGGGCAGTAGGCTGTGTCGTGTCTGGTGTAGATTTGTGTAAATGCGTATTTTTGAGTGGCAGAAAAAAAAGCACAGTTACATATCGGCGTAGCACCAGTAGCACAACCTGACCAATCTCTGTATACGAAGGTTTGGGGGGGGGGGCTCAGTCGCATGTTATCCCCTGGTCCAGTCTGTCCTCTCCCTGTTGCCACAGTAACAACAAGCTGCCTTATGGCTTTCATGTGCTCCCTCTTTAGTAGAACATAGCACCTTAAGAAGAAGTGAGGGAACTGATTATAGACATTTTAAAATGGGATGGGTGTCACTTGCAATGATGACCACAGGGATGGATGGATGGATGAAGAGTCCTTGAGGATACTGAGTGCAGCAGGTTGGTTAACAAAGAAGAAATAAAGACCGGAAGAAGGCTGTTTATCAAAAGACTGGTGTGCTTCTTGTATTTTGGAGTTAAGGAAACAGATGAACAGGAAACCCAGTGTGTCCTAAAGCTAGTCTATCTTCACATTATCCGGGCAGCAGCGGTCAGTGAGTAGATTTAGTCGCACGCTGTTTGTGCTTTCAGTACTTTAGATAAACGTCCAGTTACAGAACAGGAACTGTGCTTTGTCTGTAAAACTATTGTACCGATGGCTCTTTGAGGAAGCACTAGGAGTAATGTTGACTGGTCACCTTTAGTAGTGACGACACTATTACGATACAAAAACAGGTGCACTTTCAGGAGCAATTCTAGGTGCGAGGAAACAAGATTAGGGGGCTAATATTGACAGGTAGGAGGTAAAGACAGTGACCACAGGTTGACCTTTGACAACAGTAATAGGAGGAATAGTTACAAGGTTTAAATGAATGTCGTAAAGCCTTACATTGCTAGCAGCAGGCTTTTGTGTAGCACCAATATGAATGTAATGTGACTTCGGCACCAGTGGTTTGTGTTGAGGGGCTGAGGTGAGAGGTTCCAGGTACGACTTCACGGCCTTGGTGCCTTGCAGGACAGGCAGCAGGCCTTTCTGTAGTACCAATGGGAGCACAGTTTCACCTTTAGGACTAGGGCACAGTTGGCGGTTGGTTTGTCTTGGCAGGAATCGTCTACTGCTACTGAAGCTGCTGCATAAAGACACAAACGAAAAGTCTGAAATGTGTTGAAACGTCCAAATGCTCCACTTAATTCAGTGTGCGTGGGCGGGAGGTATAAACTGTGTACGGGTTTGTCTCTGTACCTGGTGCTTCCGTCGGACAACTCTGGAATTCACAACTCTGTCTGGCTTCTGGCTTGAGGGCAGAGTCGCAGCTGTGGCCCCTGGTTACCAGCTCCTCCCCCTGGTAACACTTCACCTCCCGAACCTGGACGCCACTCCCACAGGTCTTACTGCACTGTGGGGGCACAAGGGGGCAGCACTTTGAATTTCTCTCTACTTATCATTGGTGATCAGGTCTACAGACACTACAAAACAAGATTTCATAAAAAGGTATAGACATCACACACACGACACTTTGACAATCTTTGTAAAGGTTTATAGGCTTTCTAGACAGACAGGTAGGCAGACAGTTACCTGAGACCAGGATGTGGAGAACCATTTGGAGCAGGGTCTCTGGAAGCAGGAGGAGCTGGTTTCTGGTTTGTTGGTTTGGTCACAGCTGCTGTCTGCAAACTCTTTGAACACGCCCCCTTCCAGCCCAGCACACACCACCTGACGCTGCTGCACACCACGCCCACATGTGGCATTGCACTGACACACACACAGACAAAAAGCATCTGCGTGGGCTGACTTTGAGTTTGCTGATCGTAAAGAAGAATAGGCTCCACCAAAGACCTCTAAAAGTGCACCACACTCACACGGACGAGCTCTTCAAATGTTTACCTTTTGCCATTCCTGTTCGACCCAGTGGGGGGCGCAATCTCTGTCACCACAGGGGTAAATGGCCAGCGGGCGCAGCGACTGGTCACACTGCTCCTCTGACATCACTAGTCCACCCGACGACCGACACATCACTGCACGCACCATCCTTCCCTCTCCACACACACCTGAGCACTGGCACACACACACACATTTTTAATGTTCATGATCTAAATATCGAATGGGCGCGTTACAGGGTCTGGTGGGTGCTGCCATGCTGTGAAACTCACAGGTCCCCAGTCAGAAACGGTCCATCTTCTGTCACAGGGCGGGCCTCCACATTCTTGGCTTTCCGTTGGCTGAGAGGACTTGTTGCACAGTCTCATCTCCATGGAGCAACGGACCTCCCGCGCACGGACGCCTCGAGAGCCACAGCGCGCCGAGCACTAACACACACATGCAGCACGTACACACACGTGAAAAGGCCACCATTCTAATTCTCAGGAATAATTACAGCAGCCTCCTGTTTAATAATAGTAGTATTATCTACAGGAATGGTCATTATACTAGAAGAAAGCTTTGAAACTTATGGTTTCCCATGAAGTCGCTGTTCCAGTCTCACCTGTTGTGACACACTAAGAACTTTAACATTGACAGGAAGCAGCTGAGGCGCTGCAGACGCTTAGATCCTCCACCAGGAGCAGGAAGATCTCTAAGGACATGTGGGATTTTTCGGCTTTCCCAGTGACTCAAAAATCCTTCAATGGATGGATGCCAGGATCATTATTGTTTTTTTGAAGCTTTCCGTGGAACTTTGGGTTAACAGAATGCACACTGGCAGCTCTTGGAAATGTGTTACGCTCTTTGCTGCTTAGACCACAACAACATCACATTTCAAGACATCAAACTTCAACGTGGTATCAAAACCTGAAATTTGGTACCATGAAAACAATCCCATTGAAAGTCTGCGCTGTGGCTCGCTGTGTTACCTCTGACCACTCGGACACCTCCCACTGGGGGCCGCAGCTCTGGCCAAGGCAGACCTTTCTATTGGCTGGTTTGTGAAGGTCATGTGACAGACACAACGAGTCGTAGACGGAGGAGTCGAGGCCAGGTGACAGCATCTTCCAGCAGCGCACGGTGCGATGCTGGACGCCCTCACCGCAGGTTCGAGAGCACTCGCTCCAGCCGCTGGTCTCCCATCTGAGGAGGAAGTGGTGAGATGGTGCAGTTGGTACGGTCGTCAGTGAGATGTAATACAGTCAGGGTTATTTGGTGAGTAAAACCATTATCGGTCACATTCTTCTGCCTCTGTTTTGAATTTGCACCTCAGTATGAAGTTCTTGGCGATTATTTATTTTTAAAAAGGCACTACGTGTAGAACGTTAGTCTTAGTCTGCAGTCTGTTGTCCATGTTGCATTCATCTTAGTGTCCCCGTGTCAGGTCCGTGGTGGGTATGCAGTTGGGGATAATCTGCGTGCACTGCCACTAGGGGGAGTTTATGTGAAAAAAATCTCAAATCCTACACAAATATCCTTTCGATTTTACAAGAAAATACAAATACATAAACCTATAGATTACGGAAAGTACTTCATGCTGTAGGTCTTCATGGTGTATTGATCTGTATTTAGGCAAAACAGTGTTGTGTTTAAGATCCTGGTAGATTCAAAGATACAGACTGGAAATCTTAAACTTAAATATCCAGGTGGTGCCACGTCCCCTGACCTGATGGATTTGCTTTTCTGATGTCTCACACAAGGAAATTAGCCGAGCCACTTAAATCAGTAAGGGCAGTACCTTGGAGGACAATCCTTCCCCGTGCAGAACTCATGTGTGGGCTCAGGTCTGGTCAGGGAGTCACAGTAACTGTCATCGACTTCGGTGCCATCATACCGTACGCAAAGGGCGTAGCTAGTAGTGATACCTGGCAACGCACACACAGTCAGCAGAGAGTACGCAGGGTTCAGACATAGATCGTCAACATACAATCCATATGCAGTGCAATGTGTGTATAGCTCTTTGTGCGTATTTGAAGAAGATGAACAAAGATCACAGCAAGTAAAGATAACGCAACAAATAAAGATACAGGCCCTTTGTGGACACATTCATAGGGTTAGATAAGCAATAATGCACGACAAGCTGTCCTGATGGAAGACAATACTGAACACGTGGAGGCAAAGAACATGGCTCCATTAATTTCTCTGCTTGGACGGCTGCCTGGTGACACGAGTTATAAGTTGAACCTATACTTAGGTCAGTTTCGCCAATGACAATGCAGTGTGGAGTGTTGCCATGGTTACCTGCAGTTTCATATAACTTGCATAATGATTGAGAACAACGTTTAAACTGGTCTGTAACACACCTACAGTGCCAGCCGATTAGACAGCAGTATTTTGTTCACAAGCTGCATGATCGGACAAAAAAAACAGAATAAATGTGCTTCTGATGATATTGGCGTACTTACCTGTTGTACAGGTTGAGCTGCACGGAGCATAAGCAGAAACCTTCCAGCGATACATGTCTGCCAGGCTAATGTCTGGGTCCAGACCCACGTCAAAGTCATTGCTACAGAAAGACAGAAAGCTAATATTTTCTAGTTAAAACCCATTAATGTAACAATTACAATGCTGACAGCGTAAAAGAAAAGTTACGTTAATTAAGTTACATTAAAAATGAGGGTAACAGACTTCTGCCCGTCTCACAGTGACACCGCAGGATGGTCAAGTAAAGAAAAGAGCAGAGAGTCAAACCACTAATGAATGCAAAGAAAGACACGGCGATGCACAATACATAAGAGCAGCGTGGATAGATGCACAGGACGACGCCCGTCACAGACGGACTCACGGTTTAATTGTGTTTTAGATATAAAGGTCTCGATGTGATGGAATGTTTTACAGCTCCACCACGATAAGAACACAATCAGTCCAAACTCTGCTGCTCGGGTGCAGCCTAACACCAAAAGGAGAGCGCCTCATTTAAATTCTGCTACTGGTGACCTGTTGAGTTTTCGTATTGATTTTAAAATTCTTGTATTAGTTAATAAGGCACTTACATGGCTTTGCACCAGACTAGGTCTCAGAAATGCTTCTGGTTCCTTCGGTTCTTCTCTTCCAGCTGTTTGTCTCCAGAGAGCAGACAAACATCCTGACTAAACACTTTCACGTTCTCTATTTAGCCTGACTTTTACGTTGTGTTTCATCATTTTTATGGTTTTATTATTTAAACGCATTTTATTTACTATCATAGTTTTTATTTTACTGCTGATTAGAATTGTTTTAACATTTTACACCTATAACTACACATTTACTACTCTGTGAATATTTGATCATTTTATTTGCCTGTATTATATTGTATCGTGCCTTTGTTTTGGTGTTTGTGCGCTCTGCTTTCCCTTTGGACATCCTGAGAACTGAGAAGCACCTGATTCAGCTGTATATTCCTTGAAGATGTGCCGAGAACCATGTTTCAATTATTTCATTGTTTGTGGCAAGTAAGGCAGAGTAAAACGTTCTGGAAAGTGTTAAGAGTTATAATCGAGGACATTATTTCAAAGCCTCTACACAGTCTGCATTAAAACGGCATGCGTGCAACAATCGCAGGACTGATCTTAATGATTTTCAACATGAAATATCTGTAAACAAATGATAAGTATTTCTCATTATAACCTGTGAGCACAGAGTAAATCAATGATGATCAGGATTATGAGTGTGATGCAATAAGAGGCACTAAAGATTAGAGCCATTGAACATCACATGGCATAAATGTGTTTAAATCTTAAATACCTCTCGGTGTTGGCTGCCTGGACTGCAGACACCTGTTGCAGCTGTACTGAGATGGCGGTGTGCGTGTCTGGCTGTGTGCCTGTTCCTGTTTCTGTGTGAGTAACTGTCAGCATCTCTGAGTGTATTTCCATCTGTGGGTCTGTGTCTGTGGCAGACACACTTTCTGCTGACGAACGTGGATCAGTGAGTGTGTGTTTGACAGAGTGTGTGTTTGACTGCGTGAGGGAGTGTGTCTGGTTGCAATGTAAATCTTCCGGTAGCAGATAGGGGGCGTCTTCCGGCAGGGATGCAGAATGAACTCTCACTTCACTACCTGTGAGTGGATACAAACAAATGAATGTAGGGTTTTCAACTGATTGAAATAATGTTAAAACGTTCTGTTTTGATCGTTGTTAAACTTAACTAATTTTTATTTTTTCTCTGTTTAAATTTCAGAGGAGCGTCAGAAGTCAGAAGGTATAGCTACAGAACAACACACTAGAGTTGGTAGGGCCTGTGGAATCTGCATAGTGTCTCCACATCATATCCAATACAGACTGACATTTGTCTTTATTATGCAGTCAAAGATAGTTTGGAGAGCAACATTACACACACTGCAGTCAAAAAAGGGTTTGCTTGCAAATCCAAAAGGTTTTGCTCGCTGTTCTGCTGAATTCTGTGGGCGGGACCTACGCTGAAAGATGCAAGACACGTTTCTATTGGCCAGCCTCGATCAGAGTGACGGCTGCTGTCAGTCCGATGTCCAATGACCCAACACAGCAACCAAACATGTTGATCCAGACGTTGATACGTATTTGATTGTCATGGTCTGTAAATAACCATCCTGTTAATAGCCGACTCCCTGAGCTAGGCTAGCCTGACATTTAGGTTTTTCTTACACATCCAGATTGATTTGAGGAAGTTGGGACAGCAAAATATTGCAAAAATGTCCATTTCTCATGCGTCGTAGTTAATGACGCCTATGTCGTTACCACAGCAACCCATGCAGACAGCTGTCTGTACACACAAATCCGATGTTATCACTTGCAAATAACAGTCTGTCTTAAAGATCTGACTGTTCTGATCTGTCTGCAGTCTGAACAAAGCCTTAAATGCCTCAGATCACATCTGGATTTGTATGTTTATTTGTATTACAATCTGCTACACGAGAGCTTTTCTGCGTTTTCCTGGCAGCCTTTGCTGCAGGCACAGCTTCATATTCTGTGTTGTCGTGTTTGGTTCAGGAGATATGATGCAAAATATACAATTCTGTTATGGTGGAGAGTAAATTGGCCGCATTTATGAAAATGTGCAGGGCCGCAAACTGTACAAGTGTAAGTTTCATTTGAACATATCACCTGGACGACACTGGTAAAAATGTCTGGTTAAATCTCCTCTGTCCGCCTGTGGATTTTAGCATAATATTCCAAGTAATAACAATTCAAATGTTTTAGGTCTATTATTTTCATAAAGGTATTAATGGATATAAATCCTTTTTTTCAATATTTTCACCTTCCTACCTGGGAAAGAGAGCACTAGAGTGTTGTCATCAGCAGCGGCTGGCTCGTCGATTGAGTTGGAGGAACTTCCTTAATAAACAGAAGGACAGACAGACAATGAATGCTGTTTGGACAGTCTAAAAGTGACAGGTTTATAACTTTCCAAGTCTGTGAAATGGACAACTACAGCAGCTCACTGTCATTGGCCAGGTGTTTTAGCTATAGATATATCATGTTGGCTTGTATGTCAGCCAGTAGCAAGAAATTGTCGTATTGCGAGATATGTTTGAGTGTTACATAGTTTGTCTAGCAGAGCTTTGTCCACTGTAAAACATCCCGCTCAGTACAGATCTTTAAAAAGACATATGTAAGGGATCCATATCAAAGGATTTAGTTTTGATGCTGCGTGTTGCTCTGGAAGACTGACTGTCAGCACACAAAATAAAATGTTATTATGTCTGAGAAAGCATCTAATGGTTGATTTTGAACAGCTATACTATGATTAACCTGTCATCTTTATTTGACTTCTCATTTTATCACTGAAACACCATCTATTTGTAGCTTCTATGCACAAATGTGTTGTCGATTTAAAAAAAGTAAAAAGGCTCAGTTATTAGAAGACAGATCAGTCTCTGACTTACGGTAGCCAGATGGAACTGGAGGGCCCCGCTCCTCAACGTCATTATGGCTGAACACATGACTGGTGACGTCAGCTGGTCTGTAGACCAACATGGCAGCTGGTGGTGGAGGGCTGGGTGTCCTGATCTCCCACACTGCTTCCTCCTCCTCTTCTTCCTGCTGCTGGACGTCTGACCGGTCACCAGCTCCCAGCTGGGTGTCGTACTGACGGACAGATGTCACACTGCCTCTGCTGTGATTCGTCGCTCTAACATGATCCTCCCCTCTGACGTCCTCGTTTACTTCGTTATAGGTGAGGTTAGGATGGGAGTGGGAGGGGCCTGTGGTGATGCCCTCTGCAGCTATGATGTCACGAGTGGTGCGGGGGATGGTGAACTCGTAGGTGATGTGGGGGAGCTTCCCATTCAGGTTGTAGTACTTCATGTCCAAGGAGGAAATCACAGGTTAACTTCTTCATACTGGAATTAAACTCATTCCGTTATTGTGTGTGTGTGTGTGTGTGTGTGTGTGTGTGTGTGTGTGTGTGTGTGTGTGTATACGCTCTACCATAACATTCAGGCCCTGAAGTGTTGGTCCCTGGGCAATGATATACTCCATCCCATCAGAGAATACGCTGCTTGGACGTCGGTATTTAAACACCGTTCCCGCCACTCTGAAGTTTTGAGGATTGTCAAACACAGTGTTTCCGTTGAAGAAGAAGTGACCAGCTTCGTCTGACAGGGCTGGATAGGAGGGGAGACATCAAGGGGGAGGGACTAAGACAGTGATATTCAAAACTCGGTCAGAACCCCAAAAACCCACAGAAAGATTAGTCATTTTCAAGGTAGTGGTACCTACAATATTACTGGTTCTTGTTTGGAAAGACCAACTACCAGATTACACAGAGTGAGACAAGAAGATCAAAAAAGTCATTTAAAAAAAGAAAAAAACAACAGTTTTCTGATTTCGTTGTCGGTTTATTGACCTTAAAGAAGTTGTAGGTTCTCACCCAGAATGTTCTCAGTCTTATGTCTCTCTATGATCTGAATGTCTGATGCTCCAGCTGGGATGTTGGTGATGAACACGTAGCCTGATGACAAAAACACCTACTTTAAACAGCTGGTTGGCGCCACAATGCAAAACAGCAAATTGGACTTTGCAGGTTTTTGGTGATCCAAGCAAATAATGTTCCCAAACCACAAACGATATCGTTACGGAGGATAATCCACAGATTTTGGCGTTGACCGTTTAATTGTAACTCTAAAAAACAAACTTTGATAAAAGTCTTGTTTTTGGTGCTTTGATCACCAGAAATTCTGGACCTGGAAAAGTGTTTTTGTGTGATTTAAGGGAAGTGCTGAGTTCTTAAATGAAGACTGTGATTAAATTAGACAGCAACCTTTTTCCAAGACATCGATGAGACGACGCTGATGTCACTGATGCAAAAAGAGGCGACTAAGTGGAATTGTAAAATAAAAACTATACTGAAATCGCTCTTTATTTTCAGTGACGAAAAACAAAGAAGTTCCAGACAGTCGTGTAATCCAAATGTCCTTTTTGTTATTGGATGGCTGTACATTTCTCTTCCTGCATTGTCGGAACATCTTCCCAACAGGAGTGTCATGTGGGACTGTGATGGGATACCATATTGGTCTTTTTAACTAAGGTTTTCTTGGGGTACTTCGACATGCAGGTTTTGTGGAGGTGTAAATACGTCCTTTTCACAGCAGCCGTTCTGACATGTCATAGCAGTAAACGGGTGTAATTGATCAAATTCATTTGGTTTAATGGTCCCATTCTATTTAGTGTGTCGCAGCCATTCCAGTGAGACAACCTGGGCCTGGCCCACCTAAATGTGGATGTAGGTGTGACTGTGAACCCTCTAAGAACCAGCACCAGTTCTTTTAGCCTAAAATCAGTTGGATAAAATCTTAATTGAAAGCACTTTTCTGAAGATTGATTTTGATTAAAATGATCATTCTTCCTTTGAGTAAGACAAGACTAAAATGTCTGAAGCGTATTAGTTGACTTAACACTGACTAAGACCAAATCTAAAAATGGCTGACAAAAATAACTCTAGTTCTACAAACTGAAGCTTTGAGACTCCCTCCATGAACAGCCTGGTGGTCTTCACCCAGAGGAACTGCATGTACACAATAGTACGCAATAGTCTTTGTGAATCCATGAAGTAGTCATCCCATCAGTTTCAGGATTCCACATTTGGACATTTGGTGAGAGGGCTGCTGAAGGCCTAGATCATTTCAGATTGCTTCAAAAAGCAGCAGCTGAATTATAAGTAAAAAAGAATTAGAGTATGGATCTTGAATATTTAGTATTATGTGCCCGTGCTTGACTTTAATCATAATGATACACAGTGTATACTGGTATGTAAACGTCTGTGTGTGTTACCTAACTGTGTGAGTGCCTTCCTGTATGATCCAGAGACGCGCTGGCAGGACGAGCCGTTGCCTCCACATACTCCACATCTGTCTACTGTCCTGCTGCTGTACAGCTCCCCGTCACAGCCTACAGGCTGGAGGAGAGGAGGAATTAAAAACAGGTTGTTAATTGTTAATCATCCAGCCAGTGAATTTTTTCTCATCAATAAGAAAGATTTGCTCTAAAAGAACCAGTGTGTAGGGTTCAGTGGCATCTAGGGGTGAGGTTGCAGATTGCAACCAACTGATAACCCCTCCACCCTCCTGGTCCCAGCATGTAGGAGAATCTATGGTAACTGCAACACTTGGTGGAAGATGTAGATATTCTCCCTCTGTAGATATTAAGGGCTCATTCTAAGCTGACGAAAACACGATGATTCTTATTCTCAGAAAACATACTTATGAATATTCATGTTATTATATTTCTGCCCACTAGATGTGGCCTTTTAAACAAGAGTAAAATTGAACTATATTTTGGGTGGCATTGAGTACATTTAATAGATATTCGGAATTCTTCCAGAAGAAAAAATAGAAATCACAACTGTTCTTGTTGGGTTACCTGACATATTCCCTCTATACAGACTCCATGGTATTTGGTGTCGCGGCAGAAAGTACCATCGTGGGCAGGAACCAGCAGCTGTCGCTCGCCACCGATGGTGGTACACTGCAGGTCACATGGCTTATTGGAGATGCTGATGTAATCAGCTACACAGGAAATTACATATTTAAACCACATTTACCAACATCACAATATAGAATGTATGTGTACTGAATTCTACAAAACTCAGTCAGTTACACGTGGTTATCATCTGGGACAAACAAATGCAAAGTTGCCTAGTGGAGCTTTAACTGAAGGTGGTGGATGAGTAAACTCAATGTTTGACATTCGCTGTACTTCAATAGGTCAAATATTATCAGAAGATGCCCCAGTATGGAGGGAGGCCATACCAAGGCTGACTGTGTTAAAGTTCGATAGGCAGACAGACAGATGGAAGAACGATTGATGGATTGATATTATACCTGGGTAAAGAGGAATCCACTGGTAGTATTTTCTTCCAAAGGCTTTGGAACTGAATTGGGAACACTGGTGCTGTTTGAAGCTAACACTGGTGCTGGGACAGAGCTGACGAACACAACACACAGGAAAGGATCGCTGCAGCTTAGTTTAGGTAACCAGTTAACATCCAGTTATTGTTCTATGGTTAAGGACTAAATAGAGAATAAATCAGTCTAGTATTATCAACATCAATGTGAATGATACCTGGTTTGGACAGAGCTGGTACTGCTTAGGAGAGCCAACACAATATGAGCTGTTTACGTTCTGGGTGGTGGACATTCTGAGACAGAGACAGGATACAATATAGGATACAGACTAAAATACAGTTGATATACAGTATTACATGGACTACACACAAGTTGTGTAAAATAATACAGTATTTGTACATGTACAAGAACATCTAGAAAGGAATGTTCTTGCTTGTTGTTCACTTAAAACCAGCCGATGGCAAAACATCTGAAGGGCATCAGACGTCCACAAGTAACATCGGTCTGTAAAAGTTGTACCAAGAAAAATCTGTGTAATTGTGCTGTAGTTTATGGTCAACGTGATTCTAACTGTGTTGGGAAGGACCTACATACTTGGAGTTAATGCATCTGTCTTTTATTACCATGTTAACGTCACCCCCCATTTATCTCTCTGTCTCTCTCTCTTCAGCCTGTACTCCTACTATACTTTTTGGATGGTGAAGTAGCAGAGACAGCAGGAAGAGGTGAGCGGGAGGTCACTCTGCGAGAGCGTCACATCTAACTGGTCGGAGATGAAGGTAGGACAGTAGGGGAAGAAGAGAGGCAAAAAGGGGAGGAGATGAACGGGGTAGGGGGCAAGAGGAGGAGAGGAGTGTGGGGGAAAAAGAGGGTGAAACATGGAAAGAGGAGCAAACTGGAGGAGAAAAAGGGAAGGAGCGCAACAAAGACGGCAGAAAGAAAGGGGAGGAGGGAGAAGAAGGCCAACTGTGAGGGCAGAGTGGAGTTAATCCTGGTTGACAGGAACGTCTGCAAGTCTGACAGAGGGAGGTCAAAGGCCACCAGATCTGTATCCACTCTTCCTCACTGTGCTGCTGTACAAGACATGACTGAATCAGAAAAGTCCCAAGCTGGTTATTCCTGAATGTGTCTTCCATTCTAAAGGCTTGAGGTCCTGTTTTCCTGCCAGCACAAAGCCGGTTGGTCCAACATGTTTCCTTATTACGCAGGCGGGCCTCCCATTCATTTGAATGTGGGTCGTGTGTTTGTGCTGCAGTGGGCCTCACAGGGGGCGCTGAATAAAACCTGCAGCGGCCCTGCGGCAAACGGTTCCAACAGAATCAACTTTTGGAGAAAGAAGGTGAACAAGAGCTTTGTTTACCATGTAGCATTGTAGCTATCTGCTGGCTGTTCAGCCCTGCCAGGAAGGAGTCCGGCGACGTTAATCGCCGTGTAGTCGCTGCTTAGTGTTTCCACTTGTGTTACAATCAGCAGAGCCACGCAGCGACACTCACACTCCGCCGCACGATGCCTGAGTTGGGCTGAGTATGGCCTTAATGTAGGTTCCCCCATCTGACCCTGCCGATTCTTTAGTCCTCCTTATAGGATATCAGCCTCCATGCTGTGCCTGGCTTGAGCCACCACAGGTGCTTAAATGTGTTTCTCACATTCACATGCACTTGCAGCCAGTTTCCCTAGTGGCCCTCAGTGTAAAAACACCTAAATATTCAGAAAGAAGGGAAACACCACATGTGTGTATGTAGCCATGTAGCGTTTTTAACACAACACCTCTGTATGAGACAGTGTCTCTCCTGACTCCTCACTCCTCCTCCACAGCTCCTGGAACAGGAGGACCAGCTGGACCACTCCCCCCACCACCGAAACACCTCCTCCTGGGAGAAACAGTCAGACAACAAAGCACAATGTCATTTTCACTAGGGAGAGTTGTAACATGTGAAATTGCAGTTTGAGAGTTGGAGTTAGTGATCTAACCCGAGCTGAATATAAACCAGAGAACGCTCGGAGGCCATTAGAAGCCCGCGGTGACGGGATGTGTGGGCATGTAGCCCTTAATGTCAACCATCTTAAACCCAAACAGAAGCATGTGATTGGTGGTGCTTGGAGTTCAAATGCCACCTGGCAGGAAACTCATGTCCGTCCGTCTGTCCCTTTCCCTTGCGAGACATCTGGATTCACGAGATCACGTGAGGATCCATCTCGCCAGGCTTCAAGTGAGGCGCTTGTGGCCGAACCACAGCAGTTCGGTCCGATCAGCAGCCTATAAGAACTGCTGGCAGCTTCTTGGTTCAGGTGTGACGACTGGCTCTGTTTGTCCAAAAACAACAATGGCTCCTAAAGAGGTTGACCTGGATGCTGCTACAGCAGAGCATTTCTACACTGAAGGCTTTTCTCGATGGAAAAGGGTTCTGTCTAGATCAGACCTGGGCATTGTACCCATCCGGCCCGTTGGTCGTGGTAAAGTACCAAACATAAGTGTTCATCATGCACTGAAATGTTCATCGTGCAATACGACTGAGCATTGCTTTTCAGTTGAATTGCCTAATTGTAAAATGTTCTACTCTTATCAAAACCACACAATTTACTGCTTTTTATAAAGAAATAAAATGAGCTGAATTGAGTTCAGCTCATTGGTCCGACACCCCACAACAGTCTCAGTTTCTCATGTGGTCCCTGAATTGCCCAGCCCTGGTCTACATGGCAGCCCTAGAGTTTCTAAACTCTTGTGCATGTTGTTTCTTCGTTGTGTGCATTTAGCATGGAGCCACGAGAAGCGTTGTTTTGATCCGTATACTGGTTACAATGTAGTTGAAGCGGGTCTTCTGGTAGGAAGCTTCAGGACGTTAGGTGGTTGGGGTGGATGAATTTGTGGTTAGATTTAAGAATGAAAACTACCAGGTTAGACTCTCTGGCAGAAAGCCCTCAGGGCTACCTTCTCCCATATGCCAAGTGCTATTATGTTGAATCAAATGCACACGTGCAAGAGTTTCACAATTGTAGGGAACGAGGTTCTCCACCATCTGGTGTGTCAGGTTATCCATCCCTTGATAAAAAGGCTCAAATATCCCTACCTGCAAAAATGAAGAGTCTCATATATTAATTACAGTCAGACACAAATTACATTACACAGATTAAAAACGTGTGTGATCACAGTACCTTGTCTCTTGTCTGCTTGACATTCTGACTTCCAGAGCTATGCGACTGTAGATGGATGTTACGCTGCTCCAGCCTCCCTTCACTTCTGTCCTGGCAGGCACACACCACAGACACACACCACACACACCACAGACACATGAAACACATTTACTGTGCAACATATATTTGGGGTGGGTTCCGGATAGATACATCAGAAAATATAAATCTCAAATTTAGCCAAACTGACCCTTTAATCCACTGGTGAAAGTAACCCATATTTGTATATCTAGGTGTACATGAAAAGCAAGTTCGTGCGCTGTTTGGACAATATTTGTACATGAAATGAGCGCTAATGTCAAATTTAAACTTGAATTGACAAAACCAATCAAATTGGTTTTCCACGTATCAGACGGCTGTGAGTGCTTCAAGTAAAGACTGTTAGGTGGTTTTTTAATCCCTCAACTGACAAACACACACACACACACACACCAAGGCTCAAAGTCCCACTGCTGTTGTCTCAACAAGGTCCTAAACAAGCCCACACAGGCTCCTTCCTCTGTCAGATCAGCCTCCGGCTAATTCAACACATAACCCCACACACACTGCTACAGTCTGTGTGTGTGGGTTTGGTTTTCTGTGTTCAGTAATAGTTGCTTACAATCAAATCTATGGCAATGAAAATGCTTCGGCGATGACGCGATGCAGTGCCAGTGCACGTTCATGGTTCACTGACTAAACAAAGGCCTGGAGATTACCTGTGCAAATAGTCTGTCGGAATGCAAACATCCTATGTAAAAGAGGTCTTTGTACAAAAGGCACGCTTGCACCTTTTGCCAAGTAAGGTTTGGGAGTTTGAGGTCACATGAGGACGTGGTGATGTGCTATGGCAAAGGAAACTGTAACATGTACCATATTCCTACAGCTGCTGGAATGAATGTTTACATTTATGAATGAAATCAATGCAGAAATGACCGTTTATCACATGAATCCAATGTCACCAATGTTGCAAAGTTCAAACCCAAAAACGTCCTGCCTGTTGTGTATCTTGGTCACTATTCTCAAGTAACCAAATGTGAAACATTACATGATACATTATTAGCAAATCCCAGGATCAGTCAGCCGCCAACGTGGAGTCCATTTTGTCTTAAGCCAACGAAATGTCACAAGTGGAAACGTGGATTTCTCTGACATTTGTTTCATTTTAAGATATAATCATTGATTATAAAAGCATGATTTGGCTTTTCACAAACATAAACCACATGTGAATATGAACATGTGAATGTTGGCCTGGCCTGTTGCCCAACGCAGAGTGTGCACACGCTGGAATTAAGCCGTTCGTCTCTCAACGTCTTAATAGGAAAAATAACAACTGGTATTTCAAACTATGCAACACCATAAATTCAAAGCTTTAAATAGAAAGCATTACCTCACTGTTGCTATGGTGCATTACGTTTGTGTGTAATAATGTGCAAAGAGCTGGAAGGCGACGTCTTTCAGTAGTCTTTGCCAGAGAAAGCACTTTAGATCTCGTGCCAGTTGTTGTGTGCACTGCACAGCTTTCCATCTTTACTGTTTATGTGTTTTCAGCTTCACCCACAGAACCCAGACCATCTATACAGTGTGACTTGTCTCTTTCACTGGCAACAATGAATGGACTGAGTGATGAATGCGACACTAACCAGACACAAATCAGCGATATCTGGGGCATTAATGTGCAGCCCATTCACGAGCACAGGCACCACAGAGCTGCGAGTGCTGGTGGTTCACGCTGCGAGAAAGTGTCTGCACACAACTGTTTGCACAGCCTTTGGTAACACATCTGTTTAGAGTTTCACCCATGGGAGCCCCAAGAGACACCCTGATAGGCTGGCTAGCTGCTGGCTGTCACCATGTTGTCCTCTTCACTCGGCAGAGCAGCCAGACTGAAGCTGCAGATCAAACTGTTAGTTTGTTGGGTCAGCAGCCAAATGGCCACACAGTGATGTCACTGTCCTACATTAAGGCAGAGATGTTGTCTTTCCTGCAGTCGGTCTGCTTCCTGTTCATTTGACAGACTCCAGAGCTGCATCACTTATATACACTCGGCCACACGAAGAAAGACAAAGTGATCTTTCCTGCAACAAAGTTTAAAATACTGCCTTCAGAAGAGATTAGCAAGGATGAAATCACCAAAACATGGACACATGGACCAAAACTACCACTGAAAAAAACTGTCAATGTGCAGCTGTTCAACCAATTATACTGCAGCAAGCAGTACAGGTCCTCAGCAAAGACAGCAAGGACAGCGTTGGTCTCAGAGTCAAACTAGAGTGAAGCATCTACGTCTTATACAAAAGAGACATTAAACAAGCGAGCGAGAACAGCTGAGACAACATGGGCTGAAACCTGTGACACCGTGTTACTGGAGTAATGATAAAAACTGCTTCAACAATTAATTTAAGTTGAAAACTAGAGAGACAGACAGAGAGACAGACACACAGAGACAGAGAGAGACAGACAGAGAGACAGACAGAGACAGACAGACAGAGAGACAGACAGAGAGACAGACACACAGAGAGACAGACAGAGAGACAGACACACAGAGAGACAGAGAGACAGACACACAGAGAGACAGACAGAGACAGACAGACAGAGAGACAGACAGAGAGACAGACACACAGAGAGACAGA
>JAVQJF010059673.1:0-53903 GCA_036023855.1 Gadopsis marmoratus
GTTTTTTTTTTTCAAAAAAAAAAAAAAAAAACAAAAAAAAAAAATTGTTTTTGTTAACTTTTTTTTTAATGTAATAACTTTTAATTTTTATGGTTAACCCCCCCCCCCCCCCCCCCCCCCCCCACACAAAATTCAAAAGGTATTCTGCCTGTGGTTCAGTTTAATTTACAGAAATTAGATTGATGCATTGAACAGGGACCTTGAAAGGCCTTGTTACGGTGTTGAATGCAAAAGCACTGTATAGTATCTGAGAATGGGATCTAATGTCAACAGTGGTTTAGACTGACATTTACATACAGTCTGTTGGAGGTATTTATCAGCTGCAGCGAACATAAAATATAAATTAATATTGGACAAAATAATGAAACTACTGTTGGCTATAACCTGCAGTAACATCTAGTTTGCTGTTGCCGTTTCGTCAGGCCAGAGTGGGCCAAATTACACACCAACACCAAACAGGAATCAAAGACGTAAAATTAAATTTAATGTTTAACCAGTAAGACAAAGAAATGTCTGATGTTTGATGTGGCCAGAGGTTGACTTTGTCCAGCATTCAGCAATATAGAGAACACACAGTAGAGTACTGCATTTGAGATAATATAATTCAGGAATGCATCTTAGATATTTCATCCTGATACCTGCAAAACCTTCACTAAACTGTTGAACTGAATTTTACACAGTCAATTTCTACGGTACATTTCTGTGGTTAACCAAATGTGTGCTCCGAATGCCACATTACTCTATTTAAGCAAAAAAGCTCCCGGTTTCTGTGAAGGAACTCTACGCTACACATAAATTATTCAGTAGTATTTGCATTTGCATTGTAATTTGCATTCTTGTAGATTACAGAGAATGGAGAAGGAGGCGCTGCACCAAAGAGAATTACATTCTGAACCAATTTCAGTCTTACTGGTGAGGAGTTGACATGTATTTTTGTTCTATTTTCCTCCTCTGCTTCGAGGTATACTGCTGAGATCAGTGACACATATTTCAAACTGTTGTTTGATTAATAAAAGAAGGAAACGATGTATAATGCTCACCAGCACTCACACACAAAAGCCCTGCCATTAAAAATGAATTGTGACATTGAACAATGAGTCTATTTGATTGACTGGGCTGAGATTTTTACTGTAATATTCTCATCATCTTTATTTATATTGTAAGGCTTGTGAGTTGAAACTCAAAGGAACCACTAGGCACAGAGGAGATGTCATATGGATTAAACACTAGGAAGGGGTGTGAAACTCTCACAGTACACTGAAGATCCTGGCTATTATGTTTCATCTAAAAATAACAAGCCTGACTAAAAAGAACAGACAACACTGAATAAGAAGAGAGAAAAAAAAAAACAAGCTCCAGAAAGAATAGAGTTCAAACAGCAGTAGTAATAGTGCTGAGTGTGATATGGAATAGAGAGAGGAGGATGTACAGTATGAGGCTCCCTTCAATTATAAATGAAAAGGAAATCAGTGTGAAATGTATGGAATAACCCAAATACTGAAATAAAACAGTCGGTGTCTCTCTAGAGCCACTTTTGTGAACTGATGTCCTGTTTTGACAATCGCAAAGATTTCACGTGTCTTGATGTAATTTTTATATTTTCGTGTGAATTTCTCATTTGAACTTAATCGCATTCATTGCTGACATCATCATTATTAAGTGGCAATTTTTTAGAGATATACCTCTTGGGCCTCGGGGCAGAATGGTATTTTTTTAACAGGTGGAAACGTGCCAGTAGGAGTAGATTGCGACAGTGTGGAAGCACACATCTGCAGCGTGTGAGCGTGTGTCTATGCCATGAGGGGCTGGTACGGTGCATCAGGGGGGTGGGGTAGGTATCGCTGCAATAAGAGAGGAGGGCTTAGACAATGTATGCGCATGTGCAAATACAGCCTAGCCCTTATATACCCACATGTTGATGTACATGACAGTCTGTGTCTACAGTCGCAAACACAAATGCATGAAAATAAGTGTCTGTGTTTGACTGTTCAGCATTTGACTGTGTCTGAGCCATGCTGAATGTTATTCTATTAAATGAACGTGGTCAAGTTTTGACACTTGATGTGCCACAATTTCTCCTAAATACAGTCTGTGAAGGACAACATCTCTCCCCCAGTGCTGAAAGCAGAAGAGAGACGCCTCCTTTTTCGGAATTCATAAGGAGTGATTGGTGAACTTTACAGATAATGCCTCACTCAAGGTAATTTTACTGGGCTCTCCACTCATTAACACCTCGGCCAATTATGCAACAGACCAAATTTCAGTTGAAGTGGTGGGAAAAATGTTTACCTAATAGGAAAATAGTAGGAAGTACACTGTAAGTCCTGCATTAAAAAGGTTTAGGTGAACACATGAAGTATGAGCAAAAACAGACAGTGTAATTAAGTATCAACAGAATTTTATTGATTTATTAATAAAATTGAATTAACAATTTATTAAGCATTTAATGTCATAGGTGATGCAGATAGAACTGTAAAATCCCAGCAGCACCTCATATTGTTTCCTTTATTTTTACATGCAAACGCAGTTGACTGGGTTCTGCAAAACAAAAAACTGTTACTTTCACATACAAGTGCAAAGTAAAATATAAATTTCAGAAACAGCTGTGGAAAACTATACAGCATGACAAAATAGTAAAACCATATAGTGTGTTTTCACTGTAACCAGTATGTGTGTTATTAGTATGGAGTTTCATTTTAATTATCAATAAGATAAAAAAAAAAACCTAAGTCCATGAAAGCTCATACAATAACTGCCATGCACTGAGGTTATGGATGTTGAAATAGAATCCCAAAAGGCAACCTCCTTGTCGATTCTGTAGGTTTTGTGTGACCACAGGATTTAAGCATTAAGATCAATTGGTTGTGTTTTGAGTCTCCCTGAAATGTTTCTGTTAGTTAGTTAGGCCTACATTTCTATAGCCTGTCGCACTCTTTATTACCTGCAGTTTCTCTGACTTGCCATGCAGTTAATTACTTTATATTACTTGTAGCGGCGATCGTCTCTCCGTCTGTACTAATTAATAATTAATAACTGCAATAATGTTACAGTAGCAAAGACTGTGAGGGTCAATCATTCATTAACACTCAATGGTAGAGGCGGCCTACAGTGCTTGATTTGTTTATCAGTTGAATTGATACAGTGTGCTGTCAATAATCACATTCGGAGAGGCAGATCAATAAAAGCAATCTACTCGTTGAAGTGCTGCCCGCTGCCAGACATCTGATGCAGGTACCAATGTGTCACGTGCGGTGGTGAGCCTTCGCTCTTTTCCGGCTGCGGCGGTCCTAACGCATGCTTATAGTGGTCTTGTCTAATCCTTTGCAGAATTACAAAGTCTATATAATGTTTAAGTCAGATATTTGGAATTACAGGGTATACGTGTACGTTTAATGTATTTCATAACCACAGCTTTATTTTGATTTATGAGCGTACGAATAATTAAATCCTCGTATTTTACTCTCCCTGTACAGGCATGTGCGGAGACGCCTTCTTACCCAGAGTCTTAGCGTGACCTCTACTGCAGTTGAAAATACTTGGACGCGGAGGATGAGTCCATTGATTTTTTTTGACGATGTAACCTCTCCCTGCAAGGATCTTGTGACAATTTGAATGAGAAACCCCTTCATTTTGTGCATAACTATCGCAAGAAGGTCTTATGTGCTCCTCGCCGCTTGATTTCCGACTCGGGGTGCTCAGTGTTGTCGGGGTAGAGTCCGTTTCAGCTACACTGCAGCAACATGGTGAGTGTGACAGCGAGCACCTGGACGCAGCGCTTTCTCTTATGTGTCACACTTCGTTGATCAATTATTCGTTGCCTCAGCGTCAGATCTCATGCGGATGTCCACTGTGACCCCGCTGACCCGTGTACGTTTTCAGCCAGCGTGTTACGGTGATTGCAATGTTAGCTTAGCTTGCTAGCCAGAGCAGGTGCTTATAGCCGGCTAGTCAGTTTAGCTCTTTAGCTAGCGGTAGCTAGCATGGAACGTTGACCGCAGTCTAGTGATGTTAATGTTATATAGCGGTTACTGTTTTAAGTGGCGTTCAGGCACATGTGGCGCTTGGGAGGACTGAAATGAACCACTGCTGCAGGGTAGAGATTAATGGTATGAATCATGCCAACAAGCAGTTAGCATGTCATTCAGCTGGCAGGTGGATGCCTTTTTTTTTTTTTTTTGGTAGAAGTCAAGGTGTTTTTCACCAACCTGACCTGCTCAGTTTGACCTCAGTTTGACCTCAGGATGCCCTCAGAGGAACTGAGCAGTTCGTTTGTTGTAATGCCTCATTTGGTGTAACGCATTCCTAATTTCACAAGAATTTGTTGAGCACTGTACTTGGCCAGTCTAATTTCAAGTCAAGGGATTTTTAATAAAACCTGTCAGGAAAATGTTTCCATCGTGAATTTACTGGGTAGTTAACTGCAAGTTGCCCTGTGTTCACGTTTGTGTAAATATATATTGGTCAAAGATGGGATGGAATTAACAACTTGTGGTAGCTCCATCGCAATCAGGTTATGTTTGTATTTCTTTTGTGGTTATTAATAGTTAAATGAGTTGATTTGTATTATTCATCTTCACATAATACAGTCAGAATGTCCACAATCTGCTGAATGTTAGCCTCTATTACAGCAACTAGGACAGGACAATAGTGACAACATTTAGGAAATGGCATTAGTAATATGGAAATGATTGCCAGCCTGGTGAGAGTTTTTCATTCTTCAAATCAAGCAGGGCGAACAAACATAAGGTGTGGACATTTACAGTTTACTGTGGCACCACCAGGGTATACTATAATACTATGGGAGGGGAAGAAATAAAGGCCTAGGCTACAGTATGTCACTATGTCACAGTCTCTAATTACAATATTAGTATCAGGCCCATTTCGATATACAGTATGGCACATCTCTAACTACAGATGCAAAATGTTTCTCAAAAGCGTCTTAGGTGTCCCACACTCAGTAGTTGAGCAATTTTGTAGCGAAGGATTAAATACACCTAAGAGTACCCAAGATGAATGACATTTTTGAATGAAGCATCGGTCAATACGGGGTTCTTCAGATGTTAGATGAGTTTCATGGACAAAATGTGAGGCGTTTGAACTCTACGGATGGTGGCTATCACTGCTGCTCCCACTCCCCACCCCCTACAGATTTCATTTGGTTGTTGTGTGGAGGGGGTCAAGGGGACCGGGCAAGATAACAGAGTCCACGCTGGCTCAATTTCCACCAGTCCTGAGGTCCTTGCAGGGCCCCCACAGAGAATGGTCAGCATCCACCAAACTAAGGCTGTGTGCTTTTGACCTATATAGCATGACCATTTCCTCACAGGGAGGACGTCTTGAGTCGGGGAGGTTGCGTTTGGTCACGCGTCACATCTTAATTGTGAAATTGATGGCACCCATTCTCCTCTCTGTGACTCCAGAAGAGGTATTGACTTTAGCTTTTTGGAGCTTACCCCATGCTGGGTGACACTGGGGATCCCCATGACCAATCCACAATCTAGGTCTAGTGTACAGGACTGGCCTCATCACCCTTCCTATGAAGTGTAAGACACAGACAGTGAGAAAGAACATTACAATAACTAAAAGGCATATGGTATGCTTCATGCTGACCAGGATAGGCCAAGCGCCGGTGACACATTTTCAGAATCTGCGTGTCAGCAGAGTCGGTATTTTACTTTTTGAAAAGATTGAGTCCTTATTTTTAATTTTCCATTCTATGAAAAAGGTATTTGTTAATGGATCGATTATTCTCAAAATTGCCACCAAGCACATTTAGGCAAAGTGAAACTACCATTCTATTGGGTAGAGCTGAGTTAGGGGAGGGAGTTCTGTTTAGCCTCATTGATGTGTAAACATGTTGAGAAAACAAAGAAGGCTACAGGAAGTATTGCTATATATTTATATTTAGGTGATGAGTTTGTGTAGAGTCGCTGGTACAGATATACGGTAGTTGTTGGAAAAGAGACGCACATTTTATTGGGGATTGGTTAGCTAATTGGTTCTCTTTGCTCAACTGTGTGTAGGCACAGATATCAACAATCCCTGCTGATTGCCACAGAGATAGGCCAACCCGCAGACCAGACCTTACAGTGAGTGTATACAAGCACAGCATGACAGCAATGATTCTGGCCTCTTAAGCCTAAGTGAATATTGATCTACGTGTGCTGGGTTGATACTGAGCTCCTTATGTTGCTAAATCGTTGGGTACCTACCACAGGACTGCTGGCTGTTCATCCTCCTGGGCACACGAAGGCTGACAGATGTTGCAGACAGAGCGTAGTTTGGTGAACATTGCATTTACAGTAGTTGGTTATATAAGCTGATGTTTAAACATAGTTGGCATTACATTTGTTGTATCGAGGCACATGTGGGAATTTATTTATCTTCTACCACTCTATAATTCATTTTACGTTTCATCAACCAACAAGAACTCGTTGATAGATAAAAGACCCAAATGTGAATTGTCATTTTTTGGCTGATCTAATGAATTAGATACCTGCCAAAATACTGTAAATCCTGCCGTGACACATTCTTCATCATTAACTTGCAACTTTGTCCCCAGTAGCTTAATACAACCAGAAGTATTAGAGACAACTGCTTTACCACAAAGTTATGTTTTTGGTTTGACTAAATGACATTGCAGTGATTAAGTCCTGCGTTCTACAGAGTTCACTTCCTGTCTGTGTTTATAGTTAAATGAAGGTCATTCTGTGTTTGAACTCTGGATCTTAATCAAGGTTGTGGAGCATAATCTTTATACAACTCTCCCTTCTGCAGTATTTACAAAGAAAACATACTTTCCGGGGGTGTTTGATGTGGAATGTTTGAAACCATCGAGTGTATGCTTTGTTATTGGCTGCATTATTAATCAAACACCTCACCTAGAGGAAAGAATGCAAATGAAAAGCATTCTTCCTCTTGGGACCATCAATAATCTTAGCATATCTCATGGCAATGTGCAACTACATTTTGTTTTCAAGTGCAACCTTTGGCCTGGTGGTGGAGCTATAGGAAAGGTCAGGGGTTTTGGCCACTAAAAGTATTACGATATCCATTTACGTGGACCATGAATATTCATGCCAAATTTCATGGTGTAAATTCGGACAGACACCATCTAAGGCTTGGTTATAATGGTGCCATTTGTCCCTTCTAGCAGTGGAGTCTATTACCTCATCTCTGTCGATCCAGAGCTAGCTCACTCATGTGGCCAAGGAATTGTCCTCAGAAACACTAGAGCCCGAGAGTTTGTATTATAATATCGCATACTGTACATATGCACGGTATGTTTATGTTGCTCGGACGACTATCAGAGAAATATTCAAAGTTTGTCTTAAGTAATCGCGAGCCTCTGCAATATTGAAGATTTGATTGGACAACATCTACGGTCAATCAGTTACTTTTGTCTGTTGGTCTGTTTGGGGGGCGCATTTTAAAGAATTTAAATAAAAGGTATTGATCACATGATAATTTGTAATGAAGGTGTGATGCCAAGCCTTTTGAGCTCAGATTGATGATAGAATTTTGGACTTCAAATTGCATTTGAAAGAGTTTTTAAGGTGCAGTTAGGAAATATAGCCTCAAGGATAAATAGCCTTTATCAGTCTATATAAACCTATACTATATCATATGTGTAACTGGTCTATGTCATGTATAATTACTATTTAAATGTGATTTTAAACCCCCATCCTATTTCCACAGGGTGTGATCGGTGTGCAGCTGGTGGTTACCATGGTAATGGCCAGTGTAATTCAGAAAATCATACCTCATTATTCCTTCGCAAGATGGCTACTCTGCAGTGGCAGGTAATATAGAATCCTGCAATCTGCTCTTTCCGATAGTTTCTCTAAATGCTGCAGCTTCTGAGAAGTTTATTTCAAAAAGAGTCCAGAACAATGGGGATCAAAATGTTTACTTGAGACGGCAGAGTGTTCAAAGGGGTTTGGATAGAAGAAGAAAAAGAATCATTAAATCATACTGCAAAGACCAAAGGGCATCAAAATATTGGGATGACCCAAGAGGGCGATGCATTAAAAATAAAGTGCCCGCCTCATTTCCTCTAATTAGTGGCACATATGTTTTGCAGTAAACAGCTTCTTGGAACATATTTAATAATTCATTCATTTTTCTTTTCAGGGCACTGTTGAAACTTTTTTCTTTTTTTAATTTTTGCCCTAAGCAGGACGCCCGGAGTGTCCCTCCAGAATATTTTGTAATGAATTTTCCATAATAAATAAATGTACGAGGGGAAAAACAAGCTGTGCGCCTTCTATCCTCGTCTACCACACAGTGCGTCTCAAGATGCTCTGACACGTTTTCCAAACAAAGTTGTTGTGGGGGGGGGGGCCTGAAATCTTCAAATGGATGCTCTTAAATTAGCTGCTATTTAAAGCTCAGTTCTTAAGGACAGATAACCTTTCTGTTGTAAAGCCCCTCACAAGTTCTTTCTAGATGTGTATCGGAGTCGCTGATATAAAGTAAAGCTTTGACAATGGTCTGTTTTTGTGTACGAGTTGTTTGGGAGTTAATCATTAAACTCACAGTTGTCACAAATTTAGGCTTTTGAGGCGATTGCTTTAAGGAGTAATGTAAAGACAATGTAAGCTTTTCAAAGTAAATGTAGTCCCCTTATTCTTAGACGAAATGGAAGTGAACAGACAACTGACGGTGCATTATGTCTCTTGTTTATGTCCATATTATTTAACCTACTCTTTCTATACTTCAGCAACAACATGATAAAGTATTTGATACTGTTTGTCTTAATTATTACTCACTAGGGACAACACATCTAGGTTTCTTCTGCCGGTTTTTTTTCCCCCTCGTCCACAACTTTGAAATGTCTGCTCGATTGTGTCCTCTTTCCTCCTCTGTCCATGTCTGAGCCTGATTCCACGTCGCTCTCCCTTTTTTGTTCTTTGTTCACAGTCTGCGATGGTATCAGCACCCTACAGAAGATGAGTTGAGGAGCTTAGCTGGGAAACAAAAAGGACAGAAGAGGAAAGACCGGTAGGTAGCAAGGGTGGGCTGGAATGAAGAAGGGCAGTTGTTGGGGGGAAATGCAGTAGCACGGAGGAGGTGCGAAAGACACCCGTTTCATCAGAGAGGAAAGCAAACGATGAGACGCAGACGTCTGACATGGATGGAGACCACAGGCATGTCGGCAAACCGATGAAGTTGACGTGTTTATGTGGCTCATTTAAGGCCTGTTTGAACTAAAGAGACAGAAGTCTGTTTTCGTTGTTTTGTTCCTTTGTGGCTTCTCATCGAGGCTTAGAAGTGGCCCTGTCTGGCAGATGTGAGGAAAGTTGGTCCTGTGGCTTTTTTTTGTTTTTGTTTTTTTTTGGAGCCATTACTATCTAAGCTATTTTAGGGGATGACAGTTTAAAAAGATTGCGTCCTCTTTGAAATCAAAGTTTCCAAAATGGCATTATCTCTTCAAAGTGGGTCAGATGTCAAGCTTTGATTCTGGAACAGGATTTGCCTTCAAGACTGCTTTTGCAACTCAAAAACAAAACAAAAATACAATTAAATTTCTAGGGCTGCAGGTGGAAGGTGAACCATATGTTGAACATGTGAATTTTAGCACTGTCCTTTTGTGCTCCCTTTTCCTTTCTTTTTTTAAATTGAAGTCACAACAGAAAGTTAATCCCGACTGTTCCTCATGGTGTCCATCTCCTAACTTAGGGCGGGTTTGTAGCGAGGTCCTTTCTCTGACCCTGTATGAGGCAGGTCAAGGCTCTCTAGCACCACATGCTCGATAATCCCCTTGAAGAAAAAAGATGGACCGCTGTCCTTTTGCCAGCTCGTGCCATGCAGCTCAGTTCCCTTTGTCAATGGTCTGACTCCCTCAGTCAGGGGTGAAGCTGATCCCCTCAGAGATGAAATCTGTCCGGGGCATGTTTGTCCCAAGAGTCTTACAGTGGTATTGTCCTGTGAATCCAGCGCGCACACAGGGCTGAACAAACAAAAGCCCAGAACTGAGGAGGCCCACCAGACTGTTCCTCAAGCCTAAAGAACAGCTCCCCGTTTGCCTGCTGTTAGCGATTTAGTGCTGCCTGTGTTTTGTCCCTCTTGGTTGTGGAAGAGTCCTTTAGTATTAGCAGTAATAAAAGTAGCTAGACCTCTGCCAACTGTTGACATTTGGATGCCAGAGACTGCATTGAACGTCACAACGACGACTGGCGTTAACTGCTGTGATTTTACTCTCACAATTACTATTTGGGAGGTCAATTGTACGAACGGCAAGGTGAGACAAACGTATCTGCCAGAACAGACCTCGCAGAAATGATGTATTTGGTAGTTTGTATCGCTTCACAGAGTAAAGCATGTTAATGGTCTTAAATTTGGTTTACTTGCATTTTGGATTTGCTTGTTTCTGTTTTCCTGACCTAGTTGTTGTTTTTGCTGCTCTCTCCTCTTTGCCCCAGGAAGTACAATGGTCACATAGACAATAAGCCGCTAACAGTTCCCAAGGACATAGACCTACAGCTGGAGACGAAATGCATCACAGAGGTCGACACATTAGGTATAAAAAAATGTTTAATCGTAACTTTTCAATCACACACTCTTACCATTTGTATATACTGCTGTATTTTATTATTGCCCATTTGGATTTACCTATGCTCTTTATGCCCCCAGCGTTGCACTACTTCCCAGAGTTTCAGTGGCTGGTGGATTTCACAGTAGCGGCTACTGTGGTCTATCTGATAACAGAACTCTACTACAGTGTGGCTCAGCCCTCGGGAGAGATGAACATCAGCGTGGTCTGGTGCCTGCTGGTGCTCACTTTTGTCATGTATCCTTACACCAGTCACTCTCTCTGTTAGCCTTTTTGTTCTTATCAGGCTGTTAAATCTCATGAGTGTTTTGGAGTAAACTGCTCTTTATGTCGGTTACACGTTTATGTTACACGTTACTTCTGTAGGTGGGTTTGAGGTTGGAAAAAAAAAAGTGTTTTCTGCAGACTCTCCTCTGCACTCGCATATTTCCATTATTTTCACTTAACATTCCACCGTCCTACATATGTCATAGGTTAACATCTTTGTCTTTGAGAGACCAACTCATTCCAGCTTGATTTTGCGGATGTGGTGGTGGAGAGACTATAAAATGACTGCTAAAGCTCCTGCTAGCTTTACTGCCTGCACCTTTATGCTCCGCAGCTACCTGCTATTTTGCTACGCTGAATGATGGTTAAATAATATGTATTATCCTCGCCACCAACCACAGGGATCAATCTTTCCAGTGCTCCTGGTCGAGCCCGGCTCACCACGGTCAGATGGTGTCATTTCCTGCCTATGTCGGAGATTGGAGGCCCAATTTTCACAGCCCAAAATACTGATATGCTTGGGGAAAAGGACAGACTGGGGAACAGATGAAATGGGACTATGAAGATGAGTGAATATGTTGGCTCAATATATGTGTTAATGGGACACTTGATTTCAGATTTCATATTTCAGCTCTGATATGTTCAAGATTCCTGCCCTGGAGGTCAGCGCTCTGCTGATACCTCTGGAGCAGCATGCTTTTCAAGTGTCAGCGTCTGCTAGTACCTTGCTTTTCCCCTTGTTTACTAAACTGCATAAAAGTGACTGCATAACCTCACCTTTGGCCAATGTTGACAGACCAACTCGGCAGTATTTTAATTGTAGGCCACCGTGTGATTACTCTTTTGAGCCTCATGCTGGCTGGAACTTGTCTGGTGAGTGTTTGTACAGCTGCCTTCACAGTATTGAATAGTGAGAAGGAAAGAAGACTCCATTGGCTGAATAACATTCTTGAAGTGGTATTAAAAAGTGAGCGAAAAACTGGCGCGGTATCGCCTGAAATGTTGCAGAAACTGAGTTTCATCTCTGTGGCGATCAGAGTTCGCTTTAGAAACATGTTCCTTCTTGTAGCTTTCTGACCAATGTCGATAGAAGCAGAGTGAAATACTGTTACAAACGCACTGGTGCCAAAGACCCACACATGTCTGGTTTGTGTTTCATTAAGGGGCTGAGGGTTCACACGGGGCCTGGACGTTTGCACAAACTCTGGACACATTTTCTGTGGTGAATAGTGTGTAAACTGTGTTCTATGTTACTTGTATCGGCTGATGGCTGAGACTTATTTCCGTTTCCCTTGGACCTGTAAAAGGCATTGAAAAATTATCTACAAAGCAGTGTGGATTTGCTTTATATGCCAGTGTGCTCCTGGAGATGTTTTTCCTTGACTCTGTCCCCACAGCAAGACCCTTTTCTCTCTAACGGCCCACTACTTCAAGCTGGAGGAAGGAGGCGAGCGTTCACTCTGCATTACTTTTGCTTTCTTCTTCTTTGTCAAAGCCATGGCCATCCTCATTGTCACTGAAAACTACCTGGAGTTTGGTCTGGAGACAGGTGAGCGCTCCACCGTTCTTTTCTCACTATGACCCCGTTACTAACAAACCAAGTTTTATTACTTTTGGCCCCAGCGACTGAGTCACCGTCAAACATTTTTACATTTCTAGGTTTTGAAAACTTCTCTGACAGTGCCCTGCAGTTTCTGGAGCACCAGGGCCTAGAGTCCCAGTAAGTACAAAATCAGTATTCTCACAGTATCATTTTGGTTTCCTCTGCCTTCATGAATTCTTTATGACTCCTGAAACTACAGTAGTATCTCACTATATGTTTTTTTTCCACAGGGGTCCCATATCTAAACTCACCTTCAAGCTGATCCTGGCCCTGCTCTGCTCCCTGATTGGAGCATTTCTAACTTTCCCTGGTCTACGATTGGCCCAGATGCACCTTGATGCGCTCAATCTGACCACAGCAAAATTTACACAGTGAGTCCACTACAATAATTGTCTTTTCTTCTGTATTCTCGTGTATTTTTCATTGAATTAATTCGGTGACTTTCTTTTCCTTTTTATAATAAGGATGCAAAAGGTGGAACGTCATGACACTCGACCTTTGAGAGAGATTTGTAATATGCTTTATTTAGTTTTTTCTTTTGCTAGTTGCACTGTTTTACAGCTGCTTTAGTGGCCCTCTTTTCCTTGACAGTTGTATTGTAAGTGCAATCATTTAACTTGCCTGTGATCCCACATAAATGAGGCAATGGTGCATTGGAATATACATGTTTCTGATGATAATAAAGAAAAGCTTTAGCATAGTCTGCTGTATCTGTGGTTCTAGGTTTCATTAATACACGATGTGCTCAAATTGGTCACACAGTGCTCAAGTATCAAACCGCCCACTCTTGGGAGTAAGGAGAAGAAGCCAAGTATAGTGCAGTTATACTTGTCTCCTACTATTCAGAGTGTGTCGGATGCAAGAGAGCACCCTGTGAGTCAGATGAAGACTTCCTCAGTTGGGGCAGATTTCTATTTCAGGACTCACTGGGTGGCATGATAAGGGGCGCAGAGCAGGGAGGACGTTGCATCCAGATAATGCTCGGTATAATAAAACCAAGAAGAAGAAATCACATCACATATATGGGGGTGGGGGTTCCATGATAAAATTTTTGGCCATATTGCCCGGCCCTACTTTGGCAGACTCTCAAATGGACTCCTTTTCCATTCCCTCTCAACTGTCATGAGCTTACATTGTCAGACCCTGTCACTAGCAGGGATTATCTCCAAACCCTTCAAAATCTGAGCCTTGGTTATCTTCTCAGCCCTCACAGGAAAAGTTGCATTGACTGTATGGACCTTATTTCTCACTATGTTCAAATTGAGATAAAAAAGCAGAAGATTTCAGAGATTTCACTTTTTTTTTCTTTCATCAATTAAACGGGAGTTGATGGTGATTTGCAGCAACTATTCATGTATTTATCAATCACTGTGTGGGTTTCCTTCCGTGTGTTTTTTTTTGTTTGTTTTTTTTTGAGCGTCTAGCATTATCGGTTTAACTGGGCATCTTCTTCTTCACCTCCCTTCTTTCAATAGGACTCTGCTTCATATCAACTTCCTAGCCCCTCTCATCATGGTCCTGCTGTGGGTGAAGCCCATTACCAAGGACTACATAATGAACCCCACTCTCGGAAAGGAGAGTGTGCCTTTGTAAGTAACCGTAAATATCTGGCTCTAACAAACCCCTGACCCAGATCTACACAACACTGACGGTTCTGTTGCCAATACACACCGCATGTGATTTTAATTTATTTATAACGTTTCTCCTACTTATGAAGATGGTATGTTCTGAAGTGGCATTATTTTGTATGTGTTGTTTTTTTCGAAACCTGTCTATGTAGCCATAGTCGGTGTGCTCTAGAGCAAACACAATTTCTAAGAAGACATTGAACTTTTTTGTTGGGGAGTTATTTGCAGAGGTAACTTATTACTTGATTACTGGAAATTTCACAGCCACATTATTTGCTAATAGTTCTGACGACAAGTGTGGACAATGAACTCAGTAATAAAATGCTTTGTAGCTCATGTATGAGATTGCCTAAAAAGAATGTTTTGAAAATGAGAGCATGCTAAAGGTGCACACGCTCGCACCGTTGGTTAATTGATCTGTATTTGGTAGGCAAGACAGTTGGACTCCCTTGATATCTAGCAGGCTAATTACCTGCCATTCAAACAAGAGGGAGGGGACAACACGGCCAAGCTGTAAGAGTAAAAGTGATTGTGGCTTTTGTTCTGGAAAATGGCTACAAACAATGCAAACAGCAGGTTTGAAAATGGAATTTACAGCGGTTGAATGAGATATGGAATGTATTCAGCTCATCGATGAAGTGACGATACACAAGTTGTCCACTGGGGTTAGAATTAGACGGTAAACAAATTGGGTCATGCTGCAGGGAAAGCTCTTTTATTGTATCTCTACTGCTGCCATTAGTTAGCTGTTTGTTCATTCTAAGATAACATCTTTCATTTGTTGCCAGTTTGAATTCTGACATGTGTAAAACTTTTTTTTCCTGCTGCTAACAGTGACTGTGATACCATCAAGTTCAGACATGATTAAGCCTGATTTTTATTTATTTATTTTTTCCCCCTTTCACCTCCTTATTTTATTTTTTTTTATCTCAATTTCACACTCTTTTACTTTTTCTTCTGAGCTGTTTATGGCTCCTTTGCTCTCACTATCTTTCCTTCCTGTCTCATTGTCTCTGCCTACCATCCGAATGATGGAGCAGATACATGTGTCCCTTCATCATCGCTCCTCTCTTAGTCACTCCTGTCTTTCTATTAATATCAGGATGACTGAGAAGACGTATGATACGTTACGGTTATGGGCCATCATATTGATGTGTGTGCTCCGGCTCGCTATGATGAGACATCATCTGCAAGCCTACCTCAACCTGGCCAAGAAGGGTGTGGACCAGATGAAGAAGGAGGCGGGACGGATAAGTACCGTTGACCTGCAGAAGATGGTGAATACAGATATGATGGTCCTTATTGTAGTTAACCATAGTAACCACTGTTGGATCCACTTTGCCGGTTTTGCAGAGGTGGAGACATTTTAGGAGGAAGCGAGTTTCCCTTTTATTAAAAGCAAATCTAGGCACATTTCCTGTCTTTGTGCATTTAGGAACAAAGCACAGAGCTCAGTCATCTGCGTGCAGGACATGCATTATGCAGGAGGCGTGCAGCCCACCTGTGGTGCACTTGGGAATTATCTCTGTGTGTGTGTGTTTACGACTAGCGTAAGTTGTGGCCAAACACATCAGCTCCCATCATTCCCTTTTTAAAAGATGAAGTACTGTCAGTTGGGTCAAGTGCGGACCGGCCTCTCCTACGTTCCAACTCATATTCTCATTTGGGATGTGCACAGAAGCAACGGTTGATATACATCGGGCCACGTTAGAATGAATATGCAGCTCTGGAAAATAAATTAAGAGACCACTGCAAAATTATCAGTTCTCCGATTTTACTATTTATAGGTATGTGTTTGAGTAAAACGAAAGTTGGAAAATTTGGAGTTGTTTCTTAATTTTGTCCAGAGCTGTATGACGCTGCACATACAGGTATGCTGTCAAGAGTGTCTATTTTTAGTTGAATCTCATTTCTAGACTTGGTGACATTAATCATGACGGATCACATCCAATATATTTAATCATATGTTGCTATTCTGTGAAAATGGTAGTTACTGAATTTAATTTCAGCCGAACTTGTTATATTGCTGATGTGATGGTTGTATGAACCGACACATCCAGTGACCCGCCATCAACAGTAAAAATGCCATTTGTCTAATTGGATATATTATTATTAAAACTGATATTGGCCAGTAGGCTGTGTCCCTAAATTAGATGATGTTTGAGGAGATTGTTTGAGTGAAACAAAAAGCAGCTGTGAGAGTTTGTGTAAAAGCACATAGTAATGGAATTCTTCTCTAATTTCACCCAGGTTGCACGTGTTTTTTACTACTTGTGTGTAATCGCACTACAGTATGTGGCACCACTGGTGATGCTGTTGCATACAACTTTGCTGCTAAAAACCTTAGGTGAGTCATGCATGACTTTCCAGTTTAGAATACGACTTTGCTCTTCACTAGTTGAAGCTACTTTCTCCCTTTACATCATTTATTACAGGTGGACACTCCTGGTGGGTCTACCCTGAAGAAGACCTGCCTTGCACCCATGAAATGAACTCTGACTCTGTGATGGGGGTGGCACCAATAGCAGCCCCAACACCAGCTTCAGTGGTAGAAACAGGAGCCCGGGCGTCAGTAGCCCAGCTGTCAGTGGCCCTGGGAGGCCTGCGGACTGTCTTCAGCCCCTTGCTTTTCCGGGGCCTCTTCTCCTTCTTTACTTGGTGGATTGCTGCCTGCCTCTTCTCCACATCCCTCTTTGGCCTTTTCTACCATCAGTATCTCATGGCGGCATAGAATCACCAACCCAGCAGTGGCAGCCAGACCCCCACAGCGCTACTGTGTGTTCGACCTGATCAGAAAGGACTGAGTGGGGGCGACTGAAGCTTATTGATGACTCTGCTCCACTACTCCTTCCCTTCCTTCCTCCCTCTGACCACCTCACAATGACTGACCATATCATCAGAGCTCCTGGTTCAACTTCCAGTGCTTCCTCCACAGATGACTCTGTGAACTCCTGTCATTGTTTTTACTACTATGACCACTACCTTTTTATTTGGAGAGCTTAATAATTTATCAACCTTAATAGCAGACAGACTAAAGTCCAAGTTTGAAGAATAGTAATCCGTGTCAGTGGTGTATTGGCATAGTAACGAGAAATTGGTCTAGTTTGCTTAAAATTTGAATGATATGAGGTCAAATACTGTATCTCAGTATTTTTATGTTGAAAATGTGGTGTGGCAGTTCTGCTCAGTTTTAGGGAAGCCAGTATAGAGTTTAATGTTATATTTTTAATACTTTTTCACATCTGATCACTTGTAATGAGTGTGATCCATCAACATCTTCACATTCATGATGTCTTCTAGTTTAGAAAGCCCTGAATGCAGCCTCTTACAGCCTCTTGCATGTCCGTAGAATCAGATTTCAGATGTTGTCTATATTTGAATGAAATTATTTTTTTTAAATTATTTGTCACTAAGGCTCCTTTAAACTAGTACTGGCAATGATTTACATCACAGGCCTATCCAGGTAAAACCTCTACAGTTACTCTGCATGACAAATAGCTTTATATGTTTATATACATTACTTGCAGGTCCTTGACATTAAGAGTCATGCATCCATCTATAGCCCAGTCTGTACCACAATACATGATAGTGCTAATTTCCCACAGTGATGTACTGTAAAGAAGCTACATTTAGGGCACATGATATTGAATCTGGAGATGTTCATGGAGGCTAATGCATGACTTTATATTAGCCTAAAATCACCGTCACTCACTTTTTTCTTGTTTTCCTAAGTTTTGGGGAACTGATAACTGCCATACTTGTGCCCTACGTTTGTCTTTTGATAAAAAGTTTTAAAATGTGTGCTCAAACAATATAGCTTGTTTTCCCTGAATGTCTAAATTTCATTGCCACGAACCACAAAAGATTCTTAAAATTTTGCAGCACGAACCAATGCATCACTGTTTGTTGGAGGAGGAGGAGGAGGAGGGAGGGGCAGCCGGTGGATATTCCCAGAATGGCTGGTTGGGTAGCGCTGTCGGCCAACCAGGGTTAGAGACTGGATAACTGAAGAAGAGATGCCAAACACGTGGGTAGACATCTCATTGACTTGAAGCTGAAGCATTTAAATGTGTGCAGTTGGACTTGCCATCAAGGACAAACTTGTGTTTTTTTTTTTTTTAGATGAAGGGCGTTGTGATGTATTTTTAATTTGCATTGTAACCTCCCTGGTTTTAACTGAGCCATTCTAGAAGCAATGGGAGAATTTTAAGCCTTTTTTTTTTTTTTTTGAGCAGCAGTGACGATTTAAAGGGAGGACCGCACTTGGGGCTCAGTCAGGATATGTGATTGTGTCCGTGTGTCTGTCTGCATGTATAGGATCTCTGCTGTAGGTCAGCTGTAATCTGAAAGGGCATTGTGATCAAGAGGAGGCGATTCATTCATTGCTTTTAAACTCGTTTGAGAACAATCTTTTGTTTCTTACTCTTTTTCTAATGGATCAAATGGTGAATTTGTTCAGATTTTGTTTTTGTTTTTTGAAAAATGGTGCCAAGTGAGACGGTCTGTTCCCCCGCCCCCCCAATGTCTGGTGATTTGGTGTCTGCTAGTGTTTGAAACGATAACTGGACTACAACTCTGCGGCCTTCTGTTTTCTGTAGATCCATTTTAATAAAGAGGGAATCACAAGCTCTGGTTCACAACAGGGCCTAACGTTATTTACAGTATCTTTGCATTCTGTAGTTCTTTGGTGGGTAAATGTATGCACAAACGGTCACCGTGCTGATGAAGCACGGGGCCAATGATTGTCCCGTCTATTCAGGAACGTAGGGTACGTGGTGCGAGATCAAGTACAGGTCACACAATCTTGTGGCTCTCCGGCATTTTATTTAGTCAGTTCATGTGTTCTATCATATGGCTGTTATTTCTGAATTCCAGCTCTATGAGTTTTGTGCAGAACAGATTTAGCAAAGTCGAGCAGCACCATATCACATTTTTAAGCTCCTGAAGTCTTAGCTTCACGTTTGTCTCTTATTTTAATTTTCTTAAAGATGGGGAATATGCACATGATGAATGTATCAATCCTGCCTAATTTCTAGTGTTGTCATAAAAATGATTTGTATGGTTAACTGATTTAACAACCCCACCCTCTGCACTCCCTGACCTCTTTAATTGTCTTCTATCATCTGTTAAATCTACCTTTTTTTTCAAGCAAAATCTAATTTGTCCTAATGACTGTTTTTATTGATTTTTATCTTTGTTTTTGTATTTATGTGTTGAGGCCTGTAAACATTTCTAATTTTAACAGCAAACACTTAATTTTGTTATATGAGTGCATGATGGCTTAAGTTAATTTTGAAATTTTGTGTTTGACAAATCAGTTACAGATTAGCCTGGTATTTTTTTTTTTTTTGTTTTTTTCTTTTCTTTTCTTAAATGGTCTGGTCAGTTAAAAAGAAGTTGGGATACTTTCAGAAATCGGTGGTCTGATGAGGTATTGTTGACCACTGAAAGTGTTTGTTTTTGTTATTCATTGTTGGTTTCACAAAGAAAATTACACACATTGTTCTTACATGTATTTATTTCTGCTTTAGATTTTGTCTTAAATAAATTATGTTCTCTACTACGTCCTTATTATTTCATCCTTATGCTCCGCTGGCTCGCTGACTTCATATATGGCCTCAGCAGTGGAGGAGATTTGTAAAGCTTTAGATGTGTTCGGCACTTTACTTATGTATATGTTGTGATCTACTGGTAAATTCAAGGGTCTATAAACATTTGTCTTTAGCGTTGAAAGAAGAGATTTATTGGTCACGGTCATTACATGCTGGAAATGACCAAAGAAAAGCTGAGTTGTAATATATTTGTAATAAATTACATAAATGACAACGGTTGCTGTTGGAAGTTTTGATGATGAACGAGAAACTACTTCAGAAATGATGCCTCCCAAAGACTCCTTTCCTCTGCATCATGCCAAAAGGAGTAAAAGGTATTGACTTTTTTATTTTTTTTGGCATATTGTGTGTCTGCCCTGTGATTGACTGGCAACCAATCCAGGATGTCCCCCCCCTCCCCACGACCCATTCAGATAAGCGGTATCTAGAATGACTGGATGAATGAATGTTGTGTGTCGCAAAATTGTTAGTTGGCTCTGCTAAACCAGTGTGGAAAACTTAAAAAACAAAGTTCTGTATCCTTTGGGCTTTTACTGCAGAGCTGCATTTTGTGGCATGTCCTTGTCACAGATTTAATTCTTGAATGTGTTTTGAAGGAAACGATATGCTCTACTCAGATGCACATGCTGGACCTTGAGTTACAAAACAGTTCCACACAGATGTCCCTTTTTTTTTTTTAAAGCCTGCTGGTTTCTCTGCATTCATAGCGACTCCTGTTGGGTCTTCAAGATCTCGGAAAAAGTTTGGAAATGCACCTTTTGTTTTTACCACATTCTATAGTGCTCAAAAATATAATTGTGATGTTATATATGTAATAATAGCAAAGATGCTATGAATTATGTCCTTGTGCAAACTGGCATCGATTTGCTTTTCTTAGTTGGGCTTCTCTATTCTTCTGGGAAAGGTTAGTGGATTAGATAAAGCGATGAAATGACAAACGCTCCCAAACTCCTCTTAATGCGCACCATTCTCTGAGAATAACATCGGGCCAGTAAATACGGGCCTTGAGTGCCATTGTCCACATGAGCAGGAAAACTGGGCCAATGCATTCATTCATAGGTAGACAGATCAATAAGACAGCTTCCAAAACAAACCAGTGGAGAGGTTCCTTTTATTCCTCTTGAGTGGGGCCCATTCACCGAGGTTCCTCTCTCCGTAGAGTGGCGTGGAGCTCCGCTTCAGGAAGGGGAGCAGAAATCTCCCCCCCCCCTCTTCCTTCCCCAACACAGCTTGAAGAACTGAGCAGCTTCTGGAGGGGTGACACTATAATAGTGGGTTTTCTGTCTGACTCAGAATGGTGATCCCACCCTCATGTCGATTGTGCGAAGCAGCAGCCGTACTCCATGACTGACCTGACCATGTATCGTGAATGGCCTAAAAGAGAACACTTTACATTGCTTGAACTCCTCTGACCTGTTTTTACATGTCTTACTTTCTTTACAGTGATACCTCCAAATTGTGACAAAGATGAGAAAAGCAGAGAAAGTGCTCTGCTGAACTGAGTGCAAATTACTGAGATCAGCATGTAGCAATCACCTTAAATGTAATGCATGCAATTATCATCTTTTCATTACCATGACAACAGCTCAGAAGGTAGGACAAAACATTTAAGAGACTTTAGCTGCAGTATGCAAAGTGGGCTTTTGACAAAAACAGACATTTCATTTAGAACGTATTATAATTGCACACATCAGCATTAAAAAAGAAACATGGCACAATTCAATACTGAAACAATTTTATTGATGATTGAGGTAAAAGTGCAGTGTATTGACAGTTTTAGTAAATACAGGAACAATACAATGTTTTCGAGCTGCGTTTGGCTGACGCTCTGAGAAATCAAGAGATGTCAGAGATGTGACCGTGAGAAGGTTACTTTTAATAATGGAAAAATAGAGAATACAAGTTGGGATTTTGTTTGAATCATGTCAGACAAATATACAGGGTCAAGTGTATCATTCAGTGTTATGTGAACGGGGGTTTCAGTTGACAAGGAGTGTAACATAGTACCCAGAAAGCCAAGATACACAGGCGACACTTAACACGACACAGCCGCTATGGAGGACCAATTTTATTTCCACTTTTGTCCATGTTATCCCACTGACACACACGCTGATTCTGACCCATTCATCATTCACACCCTCGTATATGGGAAATATTGTTCATCCATAAAGCTGTCTCTGTATTATGACCTAATTGAGTTAAACATGCACCAGTTATAAGTGCAAAGCAGGAAAAAATGGCGGGGGGGGGGAGAAAAAAGAACCAGAGATTCTCGCCAAGCAAAGTACATTTAAATCTTGTCGTGGTTAAAATTTGAGGTCCACTGCCTCGTGCTGGAAATATGAAATGGCTGACTGCCCGCGTGGTAATCACCACTGCTCTTACATTAATTATTTTCCAGATGAACAATGTTCCTTTGGGGGTTCCATACTTCATTGTTGTAGGCCTTTAATCAGCAGCCTCACTATACCACGAACACACTGCTACAGTATAGTTCCTTCAAAGTGTGTGTGTGTGTGTGTGTATCCGTGTATTTAATGCTTATATGAATTGCTTCTCTAAACCAACAGTGACCCCCCCCCCTTCTTTTAATTTAAAATAGATTATACTTAGTTGTATTATTCCTAGTACATCTTGGCCTTTTTTTTAATGCTATTGAGAATTAAACTGAAATGTATTGTGATGAGAGAGCAGCTTATCATTCTCTCAAGCATCACACAGCAACAAAAGGTGCATTCAGAAACACCGGCCTGCCCATTAACAATTTCAGATCAGGGATCTAGCAGATGTATCAGTTATCTCATTTTACATCATTAAGATGCATTTAAGTTTGGCTTTCCATTCATCTAAGTGGAATTATTCACCCACCAAGACAAGTGAATTTCATATTCTGTCTTTACTAGAGAAAATGTGCTTAACTGACCAACAAATGAACGGTATGTTCTAAATTAGCAACAGCAGAACTGCAGTACACAGCTTAATGCCTTTCATGGTGAAGAAGCAGGACATTAAGCTCACAGAAAAAGGAATCCACATGAATGAATACATGAATTGTCTATATTTTTAAACTCCTGCTGTGTCCTATTTCTCTTACTACTAAATTCTACTGTAGATGCCCCCTTGACAATAACAACAGAGTGGACTGCCCCCTAGTGCCACCAACTGTGTGTGACAGCGTACGGAGGGGGAGGAGGGGAGAGCCTGCTTGCTTTGAGCATTAGCAGAATGCCATCTTTTCAGTGCCATCCAATCAGAAAGCACCCTGGTAACGCGTTCGCACATCCAGAGGAACTAGGTGGCGATTGCAAATGCTCCAAGATCAAGGTTTCTCCTTGGCAATGGTGCGGCACTTGTTTCTCTCCTTTCATGTCCGAATGATGATGGTGATAATAAGAGGGGAGGACAGGCCTCAGATTGAGCCAAAGGGGGAGCGAGCACCGATGAGATCTTTGATATGGAATGCTGCATCATATGATATTACTGTCATTCATGGAGCCGTTTGATTGACAGTTTATTAGAAAAATTGTGAGAAATGCACCATTGTCTTCATTCATTTTTCATGTTTCAATTGCTGACACTTTGATGCACTTTGGCGAATGTGGTGCTCAAACTAGGACAAAGGAGCTGCAGCCTACATCACATTTTCCTGGCCGTGTGTTTCTCCTCTCTGTTCCAAATAAAGAATTAATACAGTAACAAACTTATCTTTTTTTTTTTTTTAGATCTGTAATTGCTTCCTTTCTGGTTCTACGCTCTAGCAAATGCACTTATATAAACACACACATATCCACATGCATACACACACACTGACAACGGAAACCTGCATCATTTGGCTTCAGGGATCTTGTTGTTCTTCGTGCCTCAGGTCCAGCAGACTTAATTTTCTGTGTTATATTTTATTAGGCTGATGATGCACATTGCATTCACAGAGCACTTCAACCTCCAGGTCCTCCCACAAATTGTTGTAAAGCCGCCCTATGTTCCTAATTAACACAACGCAACTCTCTGTTTTCAGGAAATGTAAAACTGTTTGGAATGAAGGCGGCGAATTCGGAACATTACTCTGGATTAAAGGAGAAATTTATTTTAAGCCTGTCAGTTAGCATGTACCTCAAATACCACAAATGGTTTCTGCACGATTGCGAACACACAGTTCTGATGATAATGATATACATGCAGCATGTAAGAAAAAAGAGTAGACATGTTTGAAAATATTTTAAAACCATGCACAATACAGAACATTATGTTTGTGTTTCACTGACCCTTGATGGCATATTGTGTGATTGTGTGATGGACATTTCAGCAATGATAGCCCATGTCCATATCTTCATTTTAATAGTTTGCATTGTGATGCCCAGTCCACTGGATTTTACTTGGTAAAGAGAAAAAAGGCATTCACCTTATTATGTATACTTTCAAAACTGCATTTTCTTGGAAGCAACGTTTCTCCCAACAACATTTATCAAGAATTTGTATTTTTTCTTAGATAAAAGCAAAAATAACTGTTGTCATTTTGTAATAATTCAGAAACTACATAGTCATGAATAGTTGTACTTGAGGTTATTTCCATAAAATTAGAAATCATTCAACCAAACTTTAAAACATGACTTTGTTCAGGGAGTTAATTTGCCGTTTGATCCCGTGTGTCTGTGAGAAGGTCACATATCGACACCGTGTTGCTTCAAGCGACCCCTGACCTCTCGCTGCGACCAGCAGGAGCGCTTGCCAACCACCGAGGACGGCAACAGGTCACTGGAGTAATTTAGAGGCATCCCGAGGGAAACTGGCCCCTGGAGGCTGGGCCCCCAGCTTCTCTTGGTGCAGAAACACACACGCTGCAGCTCCAGTCACTTCGACTACACTGTCGGCTGGGGAGACATAGAAGTGAACGTAGAAAGAGAAATAGCTGTCTGTGACTGAGACATGGAATACATATTTATGTTGTATATGCATCAAAAGTGGATGTTTTTGCAAAAGACGTTTGCTATATTATTTTGTGTGTGTGTGTGTGTCTGTGTCTGTGTGTGCCCACTTTTTCTTTAAGCCAGCTCCATACACACTCTGGAGAATATGGGTGGAAAAAAACTGAAAAGCTAACTTTTTTTCACCTTGCAATATTTCAAGAATATGAAAAAGGAGCAGCTATAGTAGAAAAACGCAGCACACTTTCATCATTATCAATTTTGTTTCTAATGAAAGACTGAGAATTATATATCACTTTTAACACATTAGGGGGAGAATATAACATAAAAATGTCCAATTCCTTTTGAAGGTATTTCTTTTATTCTTCTTACAAAAAGACTATTATCTGGTTGTGGTGAATGCATATTAAGCAAGAAAAGCAACTATCATTCATCTTCTACAATGCATAGCTGTAAATTATGGTATTATCTCTGCTGGCATAGAGGGAAGAAGTGGAGGAAAGGAGGGCTGAGGTGGCAAAGAGGGAGGGTTTTGAAAATAAAGGAAAGGAGGGTGTGGAAAAAAAAGGACAAACCCATATAGACACACATACATGCTTCAGCCTGAAGTCAATGAGAAAGATTATCCAGTAGGGCCTGTCAGATTTATATCCAACATCAAGGGACTCTCTGTGGTCTCCAGCACCATCCATCAGTGCTCTGTCTGGGTCTCTGTGTGGTCAGAGTCCTGGATGGAGGCTGGGAGTGGAGAGCTAAAGGAGGCTGGAGGAGGTGTGTGTCTGTGTTGGGGAGGGGGGTGAGTATCTGAAACAGGAGCGGTTGCCAGGGCACACAGGCCCGTGGCATTCTCCACCGTCTGGCATCCCAGGGTGCAATGGGAGCACTAGTTCTCACTAAGTCAGCCAGTGGAGGTGAAAAGCACTGTCACAGAGATGAAAGACCTCTGATCTGTAAGAGAAAAATGAAAAAGGCATACGAATATGGGGAGAGGGAGAGGGAGAGAGTTTTAGAGAGTGTAAAATCGCTCCCACTGTATTTCATGTCAATATGTCTCACATTTGAAATCCTTATTATAGATTGGGTGTGGAAAAAGGGGATGTGCTTTCATTGTTCAGGGACATGTCCCCTCACACACACACACACACACACCATCATTCCCCTCGCCCGGGCGCCTGTGCCACACCACCCACCCCTGTCGTTCTGCACGATGTAACCTAGCAACTATTTAATTAAAATAGCATCAGCAAGGATAGAGGCTTTTTTCCCCCTCCCTTGCAAGGATTTCCTCCAATCTCAGTGCTTTTCAGCACACCATGAATCAAAACTGACGCCATGTATGCCACCCCTCACATCACCTTCTTTGTTTCTACGTTTGTTTATTTCCACAAAACCTATAGCTTGCATCATTGACACCTGATATTTTATATCTGGGGTGCTGGCACTACATCTACCCTTTAACTGGCTGGAAATTTAATGCAAGACATTATTATGCCACAGAGTTGTACAAGCAAGGCCATCACCTCTCCGTCCTTCAGAGTAGTCTATCAGGAATAATAGAATACCTCCTCTGCAAGCCCTACTCCTCCTCCTCCTCCTGCTCGTCGTCACCCCCCTCCTGTGCCTCATTTTCTCTTTGAATGCCAAATCACAGCACCCTCTGTTTCGACCTAAAAAGAGGCGCCTCTTACCATGCTCTACATGTGTGCCAAGCTCGGGCAACGAGGAGCAATTAGAGGAAATGTGAAGCAGCTCCACATGTCAGCATACATCGGACTCACTGTCACTCAAACCACATCCATGACTCCTCTGCTCTGAGAAACAAACAATGGAGCAATACTCTGGTTCAGGGCTGTTAAAACAGAAGGCCCGATCTCTATTTCTTTCTCCATTTCGCGCTGCCTTTTTTCTGTCCTGTACTCTTTCTGCAGCTAATGGATACCCTGATGTGTCACAGAGCAGTGAAGTTATCTGTCCTTTGCTGATTTTTTTTGTAATGTAACGTTCTGTATAGTACAGGCGCAGCAGAAGGATACACATAACTCTTTTCACTTGCCCTCAATAGAAGGACCTCTGTCATTACTTAAGAAGCAATTCAGTGAAAGTCATGGTAAATGGCTTTAATGATCCTCCCTCCAAATGGTTACATTATAGGGTTGACCTCCACTTCAGGTACATTCATGCTTTCCACCAAAAATGACATATTTCTACCTCTTATGTTCCTCTTTCCCTCTTTTCTCACGCATGCTATTTCCATTTCTGCAGAACTGCAAAACCACTCCAGACACTGCAATTCAAACACAGACATTTAAGACCAGTGAAAGAGGGAAGAGTTAAGAAATGTAAAAGGATAAAATCACATATGCACTTCTATCTAATAGTCACTGAGAAAATCATTTTAAACCCAATTTAAGGTGGTGCTGGCATTGGACCATTTAGTATGATCTCTTCAATAAAAAGTATCAATGGATGAAAATCCTCTTAACTTGAAGAATATATTCAGATTTGAGCATGCGTCTGACTGACTTGAATTGGACTTGAGGCCAAATACATTTGGATATGTTCATATATCTATTTGCTTCAAATTCTGATTTAAAAAGTTACAGAGTTTGAGATGTGTTTAATTTATACTTTTTATTGAACAATTTTACTTATGTTGAGGAATTAACAGTAAACTATTTCTTCTTTTTGTGCTAAATTATTTTATAAATGATTTATATTTGTGTTCTGAATTAATTGGATTTTAGACAGAGATGAAAAGAAAACATGTTGTTAAAAATGATGATAAGTGCATCTATGTAGCGCTTTACAATTTGCCTCTCATTCAGCCATTCACACACAGTGCAAGGAGCATACAAGGAGCTGACCTGACCATCAGGAGCAACTTGGCATTCGCTGTTTTGCCCATGGACACTTCGACATGTGGACAGGAAGAGCCAGAGATCAAACTGCCAACCCTGTGATTAGTGGACACAGATTAGAGTCACAGTTGCCACATACATGTTAATGCAGTGAGAATGTTTTAACCTTCATGGGCAGATGCAAAATATTCCCTCATTTTTATAAATGTACATATGCAATATGTATATCTAGGATTCATTCAGTAATCATCAGAATTCACAATTGCTTATAGCCCATATAGCCTTATGTAAATCTTTGAGAGTGTGTGTTCACACATTGATTTGCATAATGGCACATGATTTTGACAGGCAGTGCAAGAGAGAGGGACCCCTTGACATTTTTATAATGGCACTTTGGACAAGGTTGGGGGTGGATGGGATATGGACGGCAGTACTGGTCGAACAAAATATAAAGACCTCCACTGATGTAGCACTCATGAAGCGAGACAGTGACCTGCAGTATGTTCTGCACACTGTGTTTGACACAGAAGTGACTGCCTTGAAAACAGACAGAACAGAAATGCATGAAGGATGTTGCCACTGATAACTGAAGGAAATGTTTTTTTTACAAAAACAAGGAATTTATATGCATCTGCTGTTAATATTTCTTCACTATTCAATCAAATCTAAATTATATTTTGACTTTGTTGTAGCTTATAAGCCAGAAATAAGACCTTAAGTTGCTAAAAACTCCAAGTGACTGTTCAAAATGATGCATATCAATCAATTGATGGGGAAAAAGTAGAGCATATTAGTGTATGATATCTTTACTGGGTCACATCCTATGAGATATTCATGTGGATGGTGTAGAAAATCATTTTTAATTTTTCAAAGATGACAATTTCACATTTCAGGTGTTATGGTAATTGTCTCACAGGCCATACCTTTACGGCATTTAACCTAATTGATCTCAGCCCCCGTTGGGGAAATAATGCTTTTATACATTTCTGGGCATTTTATAACAAACCTCTACTTATGGATTTTGCTCCTGGCTGACATCAGTCAAATGGAATCTAGCAAACATGATCCCTTGTCAATGCCGATGAGATTGATAGAGTCCCAAATCACAGGATGGGGTATGTTTGGCTGACACAGAGGTCTGTGGGAGAGGCCACCAGCAAATTAAAAAGGTCGTGGACTTTGAGGGCATTCCCTTTGCCCTGACACACGCCCCTGCGTCTTGTCTGAGTGACATGTGCAACAATGCCTGTTTTTTCATCTTACTAATGCTGCACCTTTGGCCATCCAAAAGTCGCCCACCTATTTGTCCGTGGGAATGCCGGGAAGACAGAATGAGTTGTCTGGGGTGAGACCCTGAACAGATGTCCAAGGATCATCTTTTTGTCATAATAGTCTGGGCCATGACAGACACACTGATAAACAGCAGTCAATGTGATGTAGCTAGTTGAGAGAAAGAAAATCAGACAGGATTGTTTCCACCACACAATGATCGAGACAATTAGGGGGTCATTTACTTCTATGCATTAACAAATAAGAGAAATAATACATTTGATTTATTACAGTTCTTGATCAGTTTAAATTAAAGATAAAAAATATAGAATCTGCAGATGTGTTTTGAGTTTATAGCCAATGGAGTCTACAGTAGACCTTATGTGCTTTAAACTGTTCTTTGAAGCTGAACAACATCTTATTGTAGAGCCGTGAGATGATGTTGCTGAGGAAAAACCGAGTCTCGACTTCAGGTAATTCCAACAAAGAAATTTTTTCTACGCTATTCCTTGATGCATCTGCTGTGTTCTGCACTCTTGAGCCCCTATTTTCAAACCTGGTCGCACATCCACCTCACTCCATGCTTCAAATCCTTGTCATCCTGACAAGCATACTCACACGTACACAGACACTTCATTAAAATGCACAGAACCCTCAATCGCACAAACACCCCTGCTGCATGCATTAATTAACATGCTGGTAACAAGCTAGCCTCTCCATTCACACCCTGAGCCTCTTTCATTAGCATGACAGTGGCTAGCAGCGGCCAGGGGCCCATAGGCTGCAAGGTTCTCTCCTCAGGGCCCCTGATTAAAGGGAGAACCCCTAGGACGCAAAGCTCTCGAATCCTTTCATCACTGCACCCATGCGGCGTCTCTCGGATGATCCCCGGACCGCAAACTGTCAAGTATACCTGTTTCTATGGGCCCGACCCCCTTTCCATCTCTTTGACTCTCTTCTCCATCTCCCCACACTCCATCCTTCCTCAACTCACTCTGACCCACTCCAGTGTACTTTCTTCCATCTCAATCTAATTGTCACCTCCTATCTCTCTCCAGACCCTTATGGGCTTCTTTTTTTATATAGCTGCTAATAAATGTATGCAAAAGGGGGAGGCTTGGCTCATGTCAGTCTTCCCTTTGCACATAGATGCAGATCACACAGGCGTACTGTTTCGGGTCAGCTCTTGGATTCACAATGGCAGCCCCAGGTGACCCAGAGAAGGGTGCTCATTGTATAAAGGCTTATCCTTATTTCTCACCCCCATAGAAAGCACCTTTCCCCTTCTCAGCAGTGAGCGATCTGGACAGCCTTACACCTGACGTACAGGGTGGCTATCATCTCCCCACCCATCAGGGTCTCCCCACATCCAGCCTGGATTTCAAGGCAAAACGTCTCATTAGCCGTGGTCCTTGAAAGAAGGGCACTCAATTTCAAATTCAGTTACACATTCCCTTTGAATGGAACTAGGAGGCAAAGGAGAGGCAAGAGGGAGAGGAAGGAGAGAAAGAAGGCATGGGAGATGGTCTCCGTCGAAGGCTGAGGCCTTGGACCCAGAGGGAGGGAGAGCAGAAAGGGGAATAAGGTCTGCTGAGGCAGCCATAATTTCACGGCATCATTACCTCTATGGGCTGGAGATTTATGCTAATGCCATTTCAGGGAAGAAGTGCTGGACAAAACGGGTTTAGAGGGTCAAAAGAGAGCTGTGTAGTTGCTTGGCCACAGCACAGGCCTGATTTTTTTCAGCACTGAGCATGCATATCAGTATCTGGCTCAATTTGTATTGTAGATTATTGTAATTCAGTTGCCACACTAACTCACAGTTGATTAAGGATATGTGTATGCTCTTCTTTGGTATGTATTGTCACTCATGTCTTCAAAATACAGTATGGCTGCATTCCATGAGAGACAGTGCCTTACATAAGCTGACTCCAGACATCCATTTTGTCGCCACCATGACACTGCGTTTCAAGCTAGTCAAAACTCCATCATAGCTTTACACCAGTCTATACAGAGGTGAAAATCAGATTTAGCTCAACCGGGTGATCCTGTCCTCTTCCCCGCAGAGCTGGGCACTCAGGTGGATGTCTTGCTAAGCTCTATGGTGGACCAGGGTTTCTCTGAGCCGAGTGGTATAAGATTCGTGTTCTGGACCCCATACAGCTCCAGGATAGCCTCCTGGAGCTCAAGAATGCTGGTCTGAGAACCTCGTGGTATGGCAGCCACATGCAGTACTGTCACTCACTAATGATGGCTGTGTGGCTGCGGCTGCATGCAGCAGGGGGCGAACTGACTTTCTCCTAACGAGGAACTGTCTCACAGAGAGACAGGTCAGGGGTGTGAGGGCCAGGCAGATATCATAGCATAACACATCACACACAGATGAAGGAAATGTCGTCGTCTGCCCCTCCAGCCAGAGCGGAACTAATAATTAGGATTAGGTGATGTGACTAAAAGGCGGCAGGGGTGCTGGCATCCTGCAGGGTTTCATAGTTAATGACCAACACACAACAGCAGAGAGGTTGTGATGTAATAATGTGGGAATCGATCGGCGCTGACCTTTCGGTGATTCCTCATGCTGACCTATCGATTATGACACCTATTGATCTCCCCTTTCTGCTCTGTTCTGTTGCAACTGTAGACATCAGAGATGAGATCAGTGCTTGAGGTTTGCACCGTGGTGAGATGGAAAGCGGTGGATGGATAGTTATCATCAAGACCACCTGTCACTCCTCTGGCCTTCCTCGACAACCTCATCAGAACTGTCGATAAACACCACAGGAGGTCAGGCCATGGCAATAATAAACCAATAATAAACCAGTTGAAAGGATAAGGACGCAGACAGAGAGGAAATAGGCTATTCACAGCAAATGGTAAAAGCAACAGTGACAATATCAAGTGAATGAAATTCTTCCATCTTATTATTGCAGGGGATCAGCAACACTTTGACAGCACTGAACAATTATACAATATTGATCATGCAAAGGGTAAAGGCATTTTTGCCATACAGTCAATCCCAGTGAAAAACAATGATGAGTAATACAGTATCGCTCAGCATAAATTAAGTACCAAAAATTCCATTTCAAAAACTAGAAAACATGTGCGGTGACATGTTTCTGGGCAAACTACACACACAACCCTGGTGTTTAGCAGCCCAATCATGAGATTACTTTTTTTTTTATTTCACATGATTCAGAAATGATAAGATATGTAAGAGATCAAGGAGAGTCTAGAATGGTTTCTCAGAATGGTGTGCTCATGTAATAATAAAAACACTGATGCAGCCCCACTTTAGGTCAAAATAATGAATGCATCTTCATATAGAAATCTTGCTTTTGTAGCTTTAGTTTTTACCAGAAAATCTGCTTAAACTATTTTAAGAACACAGGGAAAGCTTGGATCATTTCCCTTGATGTTTATTTTAAGTGATGTGAGTTCTATGCACCTACTGAATACAGTTGTTCATGTCAGACTGTTTCCTTGAATTCATTTGTCAAATGAAATTTGACTGCGTGTCACAGAGCCTGAATTGAGCACTAAGGATATCTGCACTCCGTTTTCAATCAATGCCTGACATTTGGCTTCACTCTAAAAGTGTTTTACTTACAATATTTCTTAGCTTTTGCACAACCAAGTGCCAATCAAGATAAGGCTATACATTAAGTAGATTATTTGATTTTCAGGCAAGAGAGTGCTCTTCACCTCCAGGCACTAATACAAATTTGCGAATGTGTGAATACTTTAAAATAATGGCTGTCAAAAGTCAATTTCTCCGTCCTTAAGCCATCTCTCATTGCTGCAAATTGAACTGTGACACACAGATACAGAGTGTAGAAAGAGTTGCACACAAATGGTGAAAGCTAGAAAGAAACTGTGTTGGAACTGCACCAGGCTGCTGTATGTTAGCTGTACAGGAGGGTGAGCACTTGTGCCCTACGGCACACTGCAGGGGCTAAAACGTTCCTCCACATCTACGCAGGCAGCTAAGAGACTGGAGGCATACATGGGATTACATCCTGTGCTATTGCCCTAGGCAGTCACCAGGAGAGGCCCTCACACATACAGTAAAACCGCACACACAAACACATGCAACACAGTAGCAGCAAGGTGCAACCACATGCATGCTCACAAATACACACAAAATGCTAAATTGTGTGCTTACAATATGTATTCTATTTCTCTGAAATGCACACACACACACACACACACACACACACACACACACTGAGATGCATCATGAGGAAATATCCACATTCTGGTGTCTTTTGGTCATTAATGAAAAACGTAATATTGCTTTCTTTTCCTGAGGCAGTCAGCAGGTTACTAACTAACAGAAGCTCTCAGAGGAAGCAATGAGTCTGTGAGTTTTAAAGGGGTTTATCTTTATCTGAGGAACAGTCGATGCAAAGTGCAAACAGTCATTTAAATCTTGTTAAATCTAAATGATCAAGTGTCAAATTAGGAATCGTTACTGCACCTGCAATACAAAAAAGTATGTTTTCTCCCTGTGTTGCAGAGCCCAAGGTGACATATCTCCCTCCTTTACCATTCAGACAAACACTACACACACACACACACACACACACACACACTGCAGGATCTCTGTGGTGAGCAGATGAAAGTATCTTGCCTGCACTCTTCTTGGCATTGTGCAGTAGGACCCAGAGGGTGTTCTCGACAGTCTGGTACATATAGAACACTCCTCAGACAAACACACACTCGCACAGGCACACAGTAATGTGTGTTGAATATTCAAGTACAGACAAACTCACTCAGTAAGTACTGAAAGGTCACCTCACAAGTGCAAGAATGTGCTCCAGTTATTAGTTCAGTCTGGAGAGGAAATTCACATCTATATTTTAAACGTACGGTCATTATGTAAGTATCTGTTCCCAGCAGACCACAAGATTAGAATCTAGTGTAAAGTTAAAATCTTTGGACTGTGATTTCAGGTACAGTTCAGCATTGCACATCCTTGAAATCAATCCCGATTGAGGTTTGGGTTAGTTTATGCTTCACCTCACACCTTTTGATGTGTTCTCATACCAGCTCAAAGAGAGATATAAAAAGAAATGTCAGAAACATTTCTCTTACTCTCTCAACCCTTGTACCCATTAACAGTTAGTGCTTGGAGTAATTGTGATTTGAATGTAACCCCAAATCTGTTTAATGAGAGCAATGATCCATAGAGAGAGCACAGGTAAAGTGCTTTTAACGAGAGGGCCCTTATTTTACCAGCCAGAGAGGAGCACAGAGGAGCGGAGCTGCTATTTCACATTCAGCTTCAAAGCAGCGCTTCAAATTGTGCAGACAAGACTTCATTTCCTCTTATCTGTCAGTGTATAGGTCCTCCAGAGTGAGAGTGCACAGAGTGAAAATGTGAGGGAATGGTGGGTGAAGATGTATAGAGCACACAGCACCATGGAGAGATGGGGAGACTCAAATTAGCTGAATATGAGAAAGAGAAATGGAGGAAGTTGTTAGACATTACAGCAGCGCGCTCTGGAGTGTGGGCTCTACAGTTATGTCCTCCTCCAGTCAGACCTTGAAAGATGCTTTATAGTGAGGGAAAGTCCACGCTCTTCATTTCACAGGGACTGTGCTTGCACGGGTACTGCACGGACTGTAGCTCAGGGCTCTGAGGGTGTCTTAGCATCCCAATAAACATGTTTTGTACGTTCATAGCATATACTGTGAAGTGAAATATCAAGGGCGGGTGGTTTCATCGAGCTGAAGAACACTGTATAACAACTTTCTGTAGAAGGAAATGTGAAGTCAGATTCAAAGCAGAAATGACAAAGGCATTTATACAACCGTAAGTCCAGTGGTCTACTAATACTTCATACTAAAAATGGACACCTATGATGGTGTACATTATGCTTCTTATCATATACTTATACAGAAACAGACACATTGTGGGAGATTCACTTTGTACTATTGATCTGCTCATGCTGGTGTCATGTAGTCTTGTTGAAATTGAAACCATCAAATCCTCAACCCATTCCTTAATTCACTCGCTGCTTTTAGCCTGCAGTTTTCTTGTTTGTCTGACAAATTTGCCTGCTCTAGTGTGACATTATATGCAGTTCCTTAAATATGTGGTTCAAATACAGTATGTGGGGTGATTTAGTGGCATAAAAGTCGCACAATGAGACATTAGTTTAACTGCCTTTGTTTTCACTTCACCAGGTGAGCTCAGTGATTTTCCTGACTGGAAAAGTTTGTTTGCCCCCAAGCCTTACAATATACTGCTAAGAAAACACACCTGTCAAGCTTTCATGCTATGTGACGTTTGATTTGTAAAATCACATCTTAATATGTCATTGTCAAATACATTATGACATCATGGCAGATAATTTCTTCAGTATTGCTCTCTGTGTTTATTGTATGCATTGCATGCAGGAGTGACTTCATGACACGCAAAGTAATTTACTAGAGATGCATTTGTATATAATGTATATTAATACAACCTGCAATGGAAATTTCATTGAAGTTAGCCTCTTGGTCATAACTACAAGTGGAACCTGTGCATTTTGTGGCCTCCAAGCAGAAGGAAAAAAAAATCCTCAGTTATAGACACACTTGAAAAGTCACCACTACTTAAGCAAATAAGCAAGGTTTACTGATTTTATTAATTAATAACAAAACAGATGTGAATGATGTGTCAGAAAGAAAGACTCCCTTTGAATGAAAAGCTTGAAGCTACACCTACAGAAGAAAACACCACAACCAACAGCTGTGCCCTCTTGCAGGAAAAAAAAGCTTTTAAGTGAATAACGGGCAAAGGCAGAGTGACACAACCTGGAGGAAAAATGACAACCTTGACCGACATTAGAGGACCCAGACTGAGTTTGCCATTTCCTTTCTGAGTTAAAGCTAGTCATATGATGAAATATGTTACAAAAGCTTCTTAATCATATGTTATTATTGTATTTTATGACTGACCAGTGGGTTTCTAATCAATGCACAATGATACAGTTTGTTTACTCTGTCATGTCTGACGGCTACTAGCCTATATAGCCTTGACCATCTAATTTGCATAATTATTTAGCACATCAAGAACAGTTTTCTTCTTAAGTGTTTGGGGCCAAAGAACAGATTCCAGATTTTTCACCTCTTTTCAATTTCACAATTAAAGTCTTATAAGTGGACAATGTCACCTTTAAGTACAAATACAGAAGATTTGGCCACTTTTCTATAGTGGGTTCCTCCATCACTCTATGCATATTGTGTTTGCTACAGTGGCTTCAGAGTTTTGATGCTTTAATCCCAGAAAATAACAAATACTACAATAACGCTTGGCATGATATAACATTTTCAGTCTTAGAGATCAACAGAGGGGCATACAGCCTTAATGGTAGATCTATACAGTACACAGCCATAAGAGTCAGTGATGATGTTGGCATAAAATGTTAAAGTGATTGCACAAGTCAACTCACAACATTGAGCATTGTCTGTGTTGATGTTTAAGAGAAAGCATGTTCATGTGCAAATGTGCTTCATCATATTTTTGTGTTTCTGTCTTTGGATAAAGGAACTAAATTGGATCGATCTCGACAATGAGGTCTATGCTTTATTAGCCAAAGCACATGAAAAAATATATTTTGTCAGTAACATCCTTTGCCTAAATCTCCTGGTGTTCCATTACCCAGTGATAGAAATCCAAGTGGGGAACTACAGCCAACTTGAACGCCCCCTCCCCCCCACACCCCTCCATACAACAAAGCATCTTGGACTAGGGACATACTGCTGGAAACCTTTGAGGTTGGATTGAATGAATGAAGAAAAAAAAAATAGAAAATGTCACCAATTCCATCTTGGAAGATTTCAGATAGAGTCTGACAATGAAAGTACATCAAAGGGATATGCAGACCCCACAGTCTTCAAAAGGCACCGTGAGCAGCACATTCAGGGTTATTAAATAGTTGAATATTGACAGGGTTTTTCCTATTTGAGGTGAACGGCACCTCAGCTATCTCCACAGATCCAACAGCACCAGAGAGATGGCAAGCACAGCCGAAGCACTCTCCACCTCCCAGCCATTCGCAGCAGCCTTAATTGACAGGCAAAACCCTACAACGGCTGCACCCCCCCACCCCACCCCACCTCATCGCTGCTAACTTTGCCCACTGGACCGAGCTGTTGCTGAGCCAATCTGGGGAGGTTTTGTTTGCTGAACTCTGATACGTCCTTCAGCACTTTGGCCCCATTCATCTCACCAAACAATCCCCCTAAGAATTTAACTGGTGGGCAAACACACAGCACATGGGTAATGACGGGGGCACCTTGGCTGTCTGTGTGAATATTTACCCTGTCATCAAAGGAGGGGCATGCATATAAATCTATGCCTGCACTTCCAAGTTCAGGTTCAGGCTTTGGGAGTGCGGGAGGCAAAGAGAGAAAGACAGCAGGCGAACAGTCCTCAGATCGAACAGCCTATGGAACCCGATAGAGCTTTAAACCTATGGAATATGATTGGAAATTAGCTTGCTGTGTAACTCTGCAGGCACGCAGAGGTTGTTTAAAATGTCATATCCATGAATAAATACATTTGAAAATAAAATGGCTCCCTCCCACGCGTAAGGGCTATTCGACAAGAGATGCTGATGATGTGGAAATGCTGTAGTGCATCTGAAGCACCAGGACTTCTTTTTCTATTTTTTTTTTTATCAGATCTAAAGGGTTTGTGCCCTCTCCCCACATTGAAATTGAAACAAAGTTTGGTTGTGCGTTTTGTAAAAAGTTGTGACCTTTTTCCACAATATTCTATCCTGTTGTTTAACACCTGATAAACTCAATCCGTAAGGAGAGAAGCAAGGAAATAGCTGCAATCAGCCAATAGATTGCAATGTTTTGTCTACGATTTGGAAGAGTGGAGAGATTCCATCAGGCTAGTTCTTGTGGCTGATATGCTACTGGTAATACTTTCAGCTCAGGTAAACTCACAATGGGATGGAAAGACATTTTATTGAAACTTTTAGATAGCACTCAGGAGCAAGCATGGTCTATTGCAGACAAACAAAGCGTGCTTCTCCATTTCTTCCATGTGTAAAATGTCAGTGTCTTTTTTTTAGTTTGTTTTTCTTTGCAGCTTTATCATTACTTTGTGTTGGGGAGAAATGAAAGCACATTAATTGAATGGAATTATTGAACAAGAAATTATGTTTAATAAGAAAATCTAAAATAATTTCTTAAAGAAAAGAGAACAATTCACAGTGCGGGTCTTTTTGGATTTTATTTATATTTATCATATTCCCCCAGGGATGACCTTAAAACCATTTAAAATATGTGAGGTGGACACAGTGAATCTTTCATGCATAAAACAAAATGGCTGCCATTCGTCACCACACATGCAAGCTGCACCAAGAGGAGAGAAATGGCACAGATCCTTTCTGTGCACTGTACACCAGAGATCGCTTCTCCCTCAAGATCCTCTGCTGCTTCTATCATTTGCTCTCCACAGGAACAGTGTGAGAGTGTGTGTGTGTGTTGCGGTGGAGGGGGCCTTTCTCTACCATCATCTCTCAAAGCTAGCGAGCATGCACCCCTCTCAGATCAACAAAGCCCTAGTCACACATTACTGTACACATCGATTCCCCAGCAAAACCAGACTCCTGAAGATCTGTCAGAGACCCTGAAGATACGAGTAGGCTAACATTAAAAAAGGATGACCTTATTATAAGTAGGAACGTCGGCTAAATTTCTTCTGGCATGTAGACAGAGAAAAAGGTGATAATGGCAGGACGATATGTTTTATTTATTCATTTTGCTGATGTCTATTTATTATTCAATAGCTCAGTGTGTTAGCTTCAAATGACATCCCAGGACTACAAGAGCCAAAATGTAAATGCACATCTACTTAGTGAGGAAACGTGTAAGGAAGAAGGAATTTGTGTGTTAATATTGCAAGATCATGCTGTGATGTAAAAAAAAAAAAAGATGGCATAGTTACTAAATGTAACTAAAACTAATTAAAATCAGAATATCGCACAAGATTTCTGAAGTGTTTTGTCTTTGCTTGATGTGCAATTCACAGTGAAAATGTTCCCATTTTCTACTCTGAATAATAGAAACACCTGCGATCGCTCCAACAGTCCAACTGTAGTGATTAAATAAGTTAATAAATCATGTTTTATTAATGAAATTACCATTTATAATTCTGTAATTCTGTGTCACACTACATGTATTTGATCCTGTGACCTCTGAAATTAGTTCATGCATACAGAATACTAATCCAATTTATTATTCAAGATATTTTATTTCAACCTTTTTGCATCCCTCTTACATTGTGTAGTTACATACATTTGGAAATAATCTGAGATTATGTGGCAATCCTGACTACTCATCAGCAGCAGCTTCCATCATTTTTGAATCATCACCTCGTGTGATCACACACCTTGGTCGATCTTTTTACAACACTGGTTGCTGCTCTTGCCCTGCTAAAATCTCCACGACATTATTCACCTTCCTTATCCATTATCACAATTTGTTGTTAATAAAACCGGACGGCAGAATTTATAGTCAACATGTGAAATAATCATTTTGATACTCACACAAACCTGCTGAGGTGTGTAGTCAGTCACACATATCTCTCTCACACACACACAGACAAAGCCCTTTGTACGGTCTTCCACACCAGCACTCCTCGAGGGGCCAATACTGTGCTCCAAAGCCCTTTAGAGGGGCAGCAAGCTGGAAAATGACCCCATGCTGTCCCCGCTCGCCTCAGCCCCGCCTGGTTACGCCCGTTTCCCAGGGACCCGCTGAGGGTCCAATGCCCCAAGGCCTCCCTCTCACGCCACACTACTTCCCAGGGCCAAACGTTAACGGGGGCTCCTCACCGCGGACAATAGGAGCCGGGAAACGTGGGAAAGAAATGTCACAAGGCTCTCTGACAACCGAGGTTCAACCCCCTGACCTCCAGGACTGGTCCCACTGGGCCTCTTTATGTAAACACAGGGTGTCCAAACAAAAGCAAACCCTGTGTTAATCAGATTCATAACCCAAATGAGAAGATAGAAGCTACGGTGTGGAAGCCTACAGTTTGGTCTGGTAGCTGCTTATTCATTATACTACAAAACCGCTAATGATGGACTTCATCATTTGGATCAATTATTCTTTAAATAAATATATATTGATGTAGTTGATCAATAATGGTTTAAATACTCTGCAGTCTTTATTGTAGTCACTAACAGGGTTAGGACAAAGACTGAACAAGCATCTGTTTGACCTGCCCATCGCCTTGTAAACACTCCTGGTCATTTAACCTCTGACCTTCCGGCAGTGTCTCCTCTCAATCCGTCCACTGCCTCTCTCCATATGGGAGATGCAGGTTAAATGAGGATATGGTCAGCCATGCTGCGCCCTCCAAGGGGTCGGGGAGGGGTTGCAGCACTGGGTGGACATAGGCGAGGTGGTTTTGAGCACTGGTATGGGGGCAATTTGTTGTGGAGCCGGGGGGTTAACGAGGGAATGACTGGCACTAAGCAACACTCGGTTTAACCCAGGACTCCCTGGCTTTGACTTTTTTTTGTTGCTGGGATTAATGTGGTTTTTGAAAGTCACATTTTAGTTTGATTTGCAGAGCCCACACTATTATCCGCCTGAGACCCAGCCTATTCATTTATGTCCTCTGTAGTGGACATTGGTTTTTGGTCTATATCTTTTGACTCATTACCCTACAAAGTCCTGGTGTGCTAAATAGAGGACATCCTGGCATTTCCAATGATATCTCATGTGTTTAGGTGGAATGAGGGGAACATTGTTTTCATGCTGAGACAAAAAAGGTTAAAATGGAAGATACTTTTTCCCTCGGTTCTCAGGAGGTTATAGCAGTTTTTGAGGGTTTGGTTTGTGTAAAATATTATATATTGATTTATCTGTAGAATGCTAAAACTTAAATGTATATTTGGATATTAAAAATAGTAAAATATTACATTTATGCTCCCCTGCCTCCTTAACGGGTTATTGTGCAAGCTATTTGTTACACATTGTTATTATAGCAGAAAGAAATACGTGTGCATCTTATCATGTGATTCCTTTAAATGACTTGGACACCCTTATTGAGCTCCCAATAAACTGGGCCTCGTGTCAGTTTTCTTCTTCACGGGCCACATAATTATAGTGATGGGCAGTGAGACAGCTGGTCATCCTTTTTACAAACAATCGAGCTAATCTGTTTGCTCAAGGCCCTTGACAAGCCATCCCATTGATGACCTCATTGGTACAAGAGCACATGTGTGGGTCAGACCACTGTGGTCACTAGAGGTCAGAGTTCACCACGACCTCACTCCCAGAAGACTCTTGCTGATGGACTCCTCTGCTAGTTAGAGGACATTATTAAGGACTTAGGCTGGACAAGTGAAGGATTAATGTCCCTTGACATGATGAGGTGCTAACCTTGCAGTCAGAGTTATGACCAAAAGCAACAAAAGAAACTTTGCAAACATGCAATAATGATTGCACATAATAAGGAGGTTGTAGCCACGAATGCATGGCAACACCAGCAGCACATGTCCATTGTCAATGCAAACAGGATCCACCACTGACCTTGATATACTGTGATGTTACAGTATAGGCAAATACATTGAGTTTTAATGCAGAGGAAGAATAAGACCACATTGTAGTAATTGAATTCCTAGTCCAATGCCTGCCTAGATAAAGCACCATGATAGAAAATATTTTAGTTTGAAAAGGGGACAGAAATATGCACAGGAAGTCATTAGCAATGTGTGAACTGTGAGTGGGAAATGATAATTAACTCTAGATGGGGTCTTTAGAGGGGCAGTCTTTGAGGATTGCATTTTCCAGCGTTGATCTCAAGGTTAACTATTCTGCATGAAAATAAGGGGCCAGAGGTGCAGGATTCCTGACCATGAACTACATCCAGAATTAACATGTTAATATGTGTTTTGTATCCATTTGAGCATTTGCGTGGCGGTTTTCATATAAATTAGAACGGACTTGGCTGGGTTCCATTATCTGTCAAAAAGCATCTTAAGCTCTCGTGTAACAGCTTACTCGCTGCCCTTCTCCACTTTATCCAGCCTCCTTATATATCTATATCTACTCCCCAGCACCACCATCATCACCACCATGATCACCACCGCCATGACCGCTTACAAACACCAAACTTACAGGACTGTGCTATTTATATGAGTATAGATGAGATGCTGCATTGTCCCACGTCTCCTTGCAACCCCCATGATCATAAATCTGCCTGCATAGCCTGTGATCGTTTATGAGCACTTTAAGTGAAGATCACTCTCACAAACAACGCCCTTCAGCCAGTAATGAAAGCCAATCGTCAAAGTTGAAGATCAATGTCAGGTTACGAGATTCGTGACAGGGCCTGCTTGTACGTATGTGACCCCATATGTAAAGAGGATCTCCTAGGGATGTGGATCGAGAAAAATGTGAGATAAAGTGTGATCCATTATGAGCAAGCAACGTTTCGTTCCATATGACACTCAAATAATGATACATGAGCACCTTTCTTACTGAACTTTGGGCCTTTAGACTAAGCTGTCCATCAAACAGCCATAAAAATACAAACACAGATATTGTGGAATGTTCATTCTTGACCTTGGAGACATGTTTTACAAAAAGCCAAGTTCTTCTGAGCTTTGTCCAGTCAACAGAGCGAACTTCATCTACTGATGAAGACCGTGAGATGCAGTTGAAAACAGCAGAAAGGGCTAGTAAGTGGACCTTGACTTAAGATTATTTCATCAAATATAACTATAACTGCATCTACTCTAAACATTTCGAAATTTATTTTGATTTATTTTATTTTTCTCTGAATTAGAACATTTGAGCTACATTTGGCATATATTAAACAAATAAAACATCTACTATTTTTCGTCCAGATAATAATTTGATTTGGCGTAAAATATGTAATTGCAAGCTTCAAAATCTACTCATCTTCAGCCAAATGTGTGTCCAGATCCAGATCCAGATCGATTTTTTTGATGCCACAGGCCAACTGAAATAAACTGAATCCCCAGATTAGGACATGCTTTCAGCCAGTAGCTGAGGTCAAGGGTTAAATGACTGAGGTCAGAGAGTCTTGAACCTCTGTCTAGGGACCTCTCAGATCAATGAAAGGGTGTTGAACATGTGCAGTTATAATGGAGGATTGATTAGAGGAAGTGTTAGGGGCTTTGATTGATCTCTGGTCAGTGTTACCGAGAGCAATTCCGCTATCCTATATTCATCCAGAAAGACAACAGAAAATGTGTAAATAAGTATGTAAGTATACAAACTGGATATTTTGGTTTTGAATGCTAAAAGACATGTTCACATAAAAGGTCATTTTTAATTGGTCAAAGTGCACTCTTGAGAAACCAACAAGTTCTCCAAATTAACAAGTTCCGCTGTTTCTATCTGCCCTCTAGAACAACATGTACAAGTATTTTCTGGTCCAATGTGCCTAACCTTTCTAGGATGTCTATATCTATGAATAATGGCATCTGACGCCACCCGAATGCACAAATGTATTTGATTGGATGTCTTTAAGCCAACCACAGAATTCCACATCATCTTAAGTGGACTGCAGTAGAGACACACACCCTTTTCAACAAGCCGTGAGGCAAGGAGGAAGCAAGGCTCCTTTTAATCTTTTAATCATATTGTTAAAGTACATTAATTTGTGTTTGAAATCTGTTTAAAGTAAACAGGAGATGTTATATTGCGTATAAATGTCAAAATATCATATAAAACATTTATAACATTTACTCAGGATTTTTTTTTTTAAACCCATCCATTGGAATGGATCTGAATGTCACCATAAGGGAAAAACTGTTTTGATTGATTCTGATTGATTTTCAAATGATACAATCAGCTTTTAATGCAACATATTGATTATGTACGCCGAAAATTCAATTCAGGAGACTGATGCCTATGAACTGAACAATGGAAATGGTCTTGACTGACCCCTTGTTTTTTTTTTTATCAATTTTGTTATAATAATCCAAAATATACATGCAATGTGTTTTAAAGCATCATTCTGTTCATTGAAACGAGTTAACCATTCATGAAAAATAAATAAACTCATGTATTTTGTTGAAAAAGATCATTTCTTGTCATTTTTTGTCAATACAATCTTGCATTTACATTCCCTGCCCATTGGAATGGACAACAATACAATACAACAATAACCACTTGGTTAAGGTTTGGGGCTGATTGTGGTCATGGTCGAAAAAAACCAATGCTGACCCATCCACCCACTCTGACCTCCTCTCTATGTGAACTCTCTGTAATAACATCACCTAACTTCCTCCTTTGCTGCTAGAGGCCTTCGTCACTGAAACGACTGATTCTGTCGTTTTTCTTGGGATGACAGACTGGGGGGAAGACAGAGATCTAATTTAACATTTATTACAGCAATACTTGTTCCACTTCTTTTGCCTCCTTCAAACCTTGACTTCCTGGTGTTGATTTGACGCTGTGGCCAGGCTCAGTCCTGGCTGTGCCCAGGCAGGGTCCATCTTAGATCAGCACCCCACTCTCTGGCCTGGGCCACAGATTAAAACATGTCTCCCTTTTGCCCACTTTCATCTGTGGCCAACTGTCCAGCCAAGCATACCCTATGCCTCCTCACCTCTGCTTCCTCTTATCCTCTTCCTCCTCCTGCCTTTGCTTTCTCTCGCATGCAGGGGAGAGCGGCATGCAGGGACAAACCTGAGACCTTAAAAAAAAAAAAAAGACGAAAACAGGAGGGGAAGGACATTGAAGGGTGGGGATGGTGAGGAAGAAAGGAGGCGAGGAGAAAAAGAGAAACGCACATTGTACTTTTCAAATGGATGGGAAATGATTCGCTGGGATTTGCTGACAATTATACGGTGGGGTTTAATCAATTCGGACCATTCACAGCGTGGAGAGGGCTGATCCCCCAGTACAAAGGAACAGACCGTGGGAGGGCGGTACCTGAGAAAGCACCGGCCTGGTGTAAGTAACATGAGGCAACACTCCCCTCCCCACACATTGCACCGCAGCATATGGCCCCTCTCTGAACTTATTAGCTGGCGGATTAAGGCCAATCGCAGAGACCCAATGGCCTGTGGCTGCCTCCGTCGCACCCTCCCTCCCCACTCTTCACCCCCAGGAATGAGACTGACTGACAAGGGGCATTGTGTTGGGCACCTAGATCGCCACACCCCTCACTTACCCTGTCATGTGGTGCAGTTTGATGAGGTTATTTGGTAGAGAGAACAGGATCTGACCATTAACCTTACAGTCACAGAACACACTGTACAGCCACTTAGATATTACTGCCTCATGTCATATCAGAACCGCTCCCTTCAAATATGTCTACATCATAATAACTCACAAGATAATTTTTCCCTTTTCCCTTGACCACTATGGTAATACCACCTGCAAATTAGCAAGATGCTCGGCTATGGAGTGGATTAAAAGCACCTGAATGTGAACACACAGATTAGCCCCGTAGATATAAAGTCTAATTAGCATCTCATTGCAACTCGACATGCGAGCTCAACATGAGTGCAGACACGCTGCGAGAAAAGCCTCCATTGGCCAGGGGTTGATTATAGGTCCATTATGCACACAGTACTTAGCGATGGGCTGAGAGTAGGAATTAAGAGCTTGATGGCTACTGCGAGGGGACCTGGGCTGAAGGACAGGGGTGTTAGCAGTCAACAGGGTCTCGGGTCTACAGGAGGCCAAGGCTGGGGGACGCTATACAGTAGTCTCTGGCCTTCCTGAGTATTCATGGAGAGAGATTTGACAAGAGAGGAGCCCCCTATTTAAGCTCTCATTTGATCTGGCAAGCGGCAGGTGATCCTCCGCTTCCTTTTGTGTCAAACCACAGGGGTTTGTCGACCCATCGTGACCTGTCTTACCTGGCGCCCGTCAGGACACCTCATTTAGAGAGGAACAGAGAAGCTAATTCAGTGCTGGGTATCCACCCATCACTGAGCTCCACCTGGCCACGGGGCTGTAGGGTCAGCTCCACACTGAGGCAGCGGGGGGGCTCGAGGCCTGCTTCGCTAATCCCCTCATATGCTGGGAGCTGTGGCCAGAGATGGAGCAGAGAAGCCATCTTCCTGGTTCTTTTAGACGGGATTAGAGGCCCAGCAGGGGTTGGTCTTCAGCAGTGTTGCCTCACGCTTGGAGATCATGAAGGCATTTTTGAGAAGAGCAGAAGAAGGCCCACCTTTGGTCCACTTCCCTCCTGAGACAACCTGTGTCCTATGACCTCACAGAGATAGGGCCCATCCATAATTTATGCTGACAAGCTCAACGCCGGTGAGTTTATTGGAGGTACAGCGTTAACAACATGCAATAACGTCTGTTGTGGAAAGCTTCTCTTCCGTTTGATGGTTCCTTCTAAGTGAGTACTTGTTTGTTTGTTTGCTTTCAAGAAAGAGTTCTCGTTAGGCGAGAGCTGAGCAGTTGATCTATAATGAGAGAGGAAATCCTCTCCCCCTTCTCCCTGCTGGATGGTTCACTGTACCTTATCTTGAACCCCCTCTTTTCATGTGTGTCTCGTCATTCTGGGGTGAGTGACTGCTCCTCAGAGACTGTCTTTGGGAACCAATGATTAATGCTCTTTGAGGACGGGGACAGGGGCACTTGCACCTCAGCTTCTTAACATACAAAGCGAAATACCCTGCTTTTCCCTACACAAACAGTGATGCCACAGAGAAAGTGTTGGTAAGAGAGACACACAGGCTGCAGGTACTTCATAGACATAAACGGGTATCGTAATAGACCAATCTTTTTCTCCCAGATCTCCAGATCCATCCACCTCTCCCCAATCAGTGCTTCTGTATCTCACCATTTCTGACAGTCTCCTCTGTGACAGGGCTCACCTCTGAGAACATCCCACAAGTCCGGCCCTCTCTCATCATCAAAAGCTTTTCTCACAACAAAATTAGCCACAGAACGGGTGAGAGAAACGATTTTAAGAGTGAATATAGCCAGTGTTAAACATATATGGCAGTAGAGGTGAACCATTAAACAGAAAACACTTACACATAATTGCATTTGGATTACATTTGATTTATTTCCTTTACTGATCACCAATAAAAAAACAAAACGAGCGAGCTTATCAAAGATCACCACACTAATGCTGAACAGCATTTAGCAGAGGCTATAAGATAACCATAGTGATAAAACCTAGAATAGCATCAATGCAAGGGCAACTGTTAACATTTAAGATTAGCTCTATGCTGATCCTCGGGGTTCATTTGGCTGCATTTGCTTCCATTATCGACTGAATAAGCTGATCTGGCTGTCAGAGATCCCTTTCTCTCCACACACCGTAGCACTCTATCTCTGTCTGAGCCCACTCAAATCACGTTAGCCAGTCAAATCAGGTTAGCTCCTTTTAAGCATCAAATGTACTTTTAATTCAAAGCATCACTCCTTCGACACCAGACTTGTTGGCATGCCAGAGCCTGAGTTGTCAGTGCCTCTGCACTGATCCACATCCACCGGGGTCAGACAGATCAGGATATTGCCAGTCTCTGTGTGTGTGTGTGTGTGGGGGGGACTATGAGATATTTTAGAGTTGGATGAGAAGAGTTACTGACAATCTGGCAGTCCTTCACGCTGACATATGTGTTTGATGGTACACACAGCCCGTCGTCAGCCCCCGTGACCCAGTGCTGACACAGAGGGTCGAGTGTGTGACAACGTGCTGCTGTTTGTGCTGCAGAGAACTACGGTTTGTTGAGGGTGGGTTGGTGGGGGCAAGGAGGAGGGTGGGGGTTGGAGCTGAGGACAGGGGTTGTGTCGAGACTGCCAGTCTTGTATATGGCATGGAAATACACCCCCCCAGAGTGTTTTGCCACCAGCATGATTCCACAGTGATTTTCAGATTTATCACCAAAAGCAACAACATAAATCAGAACAATGTAATTATTTCTCCCTATTTTGAAATAAATACGCATGTGAAACAACAGATTCCACATTTCTACAATAGGTAAAAAAGGGTTAGAATCTACAAACATAGATTCTGTAAAAAATACAGATGATAAATGAAAATGGACAGTTTTCCATATGTCACTCATCATGTGCACTTTGTGACTCTTGTGGTCATTCATTTGTGACCCACTAGAAATTCACATCAAAAGCAGATAGTAACACTGTGTCCTATATATAATAAATCAGCAGAGTGAATGCACAACAGCAGCCATACACAAAAACAGCATTTCATAGCTTTTCACTCCGAGGGCTTGTTGTGGACATTGTTAGAGTCTGACTTCCAACCAAGCTGGATTTATCAACAGACCCCTGCTCTTATCCCACTCGCTGCCTGCCAGGTACGGTTAATGTCCATTTCTATAAGCAAAAAGGTTCCAAACAGCAAAGAGATGTACAAGGTGCAAATGAAAGAGAGATAGACTCTATCGTTTCACGCGCCTGAGGCCACGCTTGCACTTTAGTAAGACTACATAAGACTCCTTGACCATATGAAATAAAAAATCATGTGGCTCAGGCTGAGCTGCAAAGGCTTTAAAGTTGCAAGAATAGAGGCAAAACTCCTATAACTGCATTTACAAACATATTGCACTGTGTGCTTTTTCACCATATTGGAGAGATTTGTTATTGCATGATTCCCAAAGCATCGCGAATGATTTCACCGTCTTAGACATTCTACTAATATCTCACTAATGTCTTTGGCCTGCACACTTTCTTTGATTCGGCAGTGGCAATTTGATGCATGCCACACACATGGAACAATTATGCTCTTGAAAATAACTGAGACTGCAGGTCATTCTGACTCATATACATGCTGCGAGGTGGTGTCAGGTAGTCTGATTGTCTGAGGCTAATAACAGTAGAGTGGGAGGAAGAGGTGCACAGAGGAGAAGTTAAAAAGGCTATAAGGCTTACGGTGGGTGTAGGCGGATGTCTAAATGTGTGTGTGTGTGTGTGTGTAAGTGTGAGTGTAGGCACAGTGTGGTACGCTAACCCTATTCTGTTCAAGACCCTCACTGTAGCCTGAGGGCCTCCTCAGTGCCTTCCTCTACCTGTCTGTCTCTATTTTTCACTCTTCTGCTATTCAAACACTCCAGGGTTGATTGAATAAAAAGGTTTTTCTTATAGTTCCAGTGTGTGAATTTGTCATTTCTTTGTAGGAAATTCCACAACTTAAGTTGTAAAATTTTGCAACCAAATTATTCTGAAGATTGCCCATTAGCCATGCTCCTATTTGACTCGATTAACTACTGGCAGAAAATATAATTATCCAAATCAAATTCATACCTCACCGACTATTCTGGAAAAGGAAAACCCAGTCAAAAATTAGCCCCAAAATAATTTTTAATAAGACTTTCCCAAGCCATTATTATCCTTATTCTGCTGACAAGTCCACAATTAAGAGCAGCCTACATTAAACCAAATGCACAATGCCCTCCTCTGTTCGAACTGTGAATTAGCTGCTTCGTTACAGTACAGAGCGGAGCCTCACGACCATCACTCTGCAGCAGCGCTGTAATAACTCTGCTCTGCATCAACAAACAGACATTACAAAATGTGTGAAATATAGATGACACAAACACTTTGTAAATGTAATTTTTGCATTTGAACTGATGAGTGGTGCAATATACAGAGCTGGAATCAAATAAAGATAGTGCGAGGGGAGGAAGAGAGTGATGCAGAATCAGTGCGTGTGATGGAGCTGAGCAGCAGACAGAATAAGGCGGTTTTGATCAGGAGTTTCTCTGGGATAATTGTCAGGATCTGCTGTTTGGAAGATGACTGACAAAAGGAAAAATGTGACAGTGGAATTTGTTGAGGAAACATGAAAATGTGTCACACATCCGTCAAACAAAGAAATGCAATATTTATGGATTCTTGAAGAACCTCTCTCTCTCTCTCTCTCTCTCTCTGTCTCTAGACAGACAGACACACACACACACACACATATGCATATTGTAAATGTCTTCTCTGCATCTCGTCTACAAATAATTTCCCATGTCATCATAACGTTTGCTTATAAAAGGATTAACATGCAAAAAAGGCTGTTTACATAACAATCACAAGAGTGTTTAAAACTCCTCACTTGAAACGTGATTATAATAAGCATGTGAAGATTTTAACAGACCTCAAGCATACATGCGAGACGATTTTTATTCTTTTACTAACCGTACAGCACAACACATTGACCTCGTCATATAATGATGTGTATTTTAATTCACATTCATACATGTAAATGCTGCCTTGCTTCATTTTGTTTTTTTCCTTTTTTTTCCCTGACTTTTTTCCTTTATTACTATCAGACAAATCCTGCTGTGTCTGGGGGAAAACTAGGAAAATAAATGCAATCTAACCAGTAATATGATTTGACAAATTATTTGATATAGGCTATTAATTTTAGGGATTATCACAGGTCGTACATATTGACACAAACATGCACTTGCACAAATAAAAACACATACAGGTTCTGATTGCTAATTGAAATCGAAGAAAGAAAGAAAGAAAGACAGAAAAAAAAAGAAAGAAAGTTTTTTTCTTTTTTTTTTCTTTTTCAGAGCGCCCGTTGATTAATTAGAGCTATCTGTCTGAAGACCTCCTGGTATGGTTAGACAACCTCTCCTCCCTCACTTCTCTTTTCTTTCTCTAACACAAACACACACACACACACACACACTCACACACCTACTAAGAAAACAAAACCCCACTAATCATTTGAAGCCTGTGCTTTGTAGGTGGGGCCCAGTCATTATCAGGCCTCAGCCGTGTGGGTTTTTGTTGGTTTTAGCTCTGCATCCTCAATCAATCGCTAACAGGAAGAACTTTAATCAGGGTTTTAATGCAGCTGTACAAGAGGTGGGCCAGCCCATTGTCTGGGTCTGAAAAGGCTGATCGGAGGGGAGTCCTCTCGCGTTTCTTTACATTCACCTGCTGGGCCCTATTGGGTCTCTTTCTGAAAGAAAAGGACAAGGGGAATGAATAAAGAACACAGTGTGTCCGCTCAACCAGCCTATGGGTTAATCAAGGAGCTACTTGTCATCTCCACAGAGCCTCACAGTTCTGGTGGTTAAGCTCTCTCCTTCTCTTTCCCATGCCAATTCAGACACTCTGAGGAGCTGGGACGGGATGAACAACAGCGGGCCATAACACTACCATGAGCTAATGATATGCTACTCTGAAATGAATGTATGAAGCAGGGGCTGGGGTGGGGGCGCTGGGTAAAGGAGAAGGACATAGAGGAAAAAACTTTATGAATAACAGAGGAACGCAATTTTGAAGGTTTGAGTATATGCGAAAAAGAATGCAATTAAATCTAAAATAGATTCAAATACATTGCACTGCGGGGAAATGTTTCTCTTTTTTTTTCAGAAAGTTATTTAGTTTAATATAAACACTAGTTACATACAAACACCCACAGTAGGTCTGCTCACAGCGCAGCAGAGGCTCCACATAGAGCTTACAAAAGCACTCATTTATGATTTAGTACTCAAATTCAAACACCTCCTTCAGAGATTTAACGCGTGCAGAACTTGCTACGGTGACGTCAATTCAGGCCTCAGATCCTGAATTTCTAAAATCTAAAAATGAATTTAAGTACAGTTTTATCAAGAAAATGTTATTTGCATAGGTGTGCAGTAGGGCAACGTTTTTTTCTCAATTTCAAAGCCTTTTAAATGATGCTCTTACCCCATCTAGTGAAAAGAAAGAGTAAATCCCATCATCCACACAAGTGGCTGAGCGTGAGTGTGTGTGTGTGTGTGTGTGTGTGTGTGTGTGTCTGTCTGTGGGGGGGGTGTAGTTGGTGTATTTTATACAGGAGTGTATTTGGAGATTAAGTAAAAGGAAAAAAACCCCGTAAAAATGTATTTGTTCTGTTATCATTATATTAATTATATATTCGCTTCCGCTTAATATTCCTCACACAAAGGCCACAAGAGGGCATTATTTAATCAGGGCACTGTAGCAAAATCTATTCCAGATTGTACTGAAGTTGAAAAACTGTATACAGCTTTAATCTTTTCAGATAAAGACTAAAAACAGACAGAAACTCAAAGTGTTTGTTTGAATGAAATAATTTGCTCCATTATTACTATTATTGTTGTTTTTATGTTTAAATTATCATTAAAAAAACACATTTAAGAATAACTATAAAGCTGTTTCATAGCCACAAAAAGTGGGTCAATGGGAATTTAGAATTACAATGACAAAGTAAAAAAAACAATTATTTAAAGAAATAAATTGCTATGTCATACCGGTACCATAAGATAATAACAGTAATCATTGCTGACAATTAAATTTACTTGAGGAAATGAGATTTAACATAGCAAAATGTTCAAATCAACATTTTGTATCAACATGTTTTCTGTGAAACGTCCAAACCGGCGCATGACATTTCCAGGATAAAACGCGTGCAATTTGTGGAGCACAGAGGGTGCTTTGGAATTATGCGTGCACTTTAAACGTCAGATTTGTCAGAGACAATGTAGACTGGTGACTAATAGCTGATCCACCTGACAAGGCTTTTTGTTGAAGTCCACAGGAAGTCCACTGGAAGCCTTCAGTGCTCTCCAGCAGGGATTGATGCACTTATAAGAATGCTCTCTAACAAAAGGAATGGCAGCAATTAGGAAAACAAAAGAGGGGAGGGTGCCAGTGATTATTAGCAGGCGCACTTCGACATCCAACATCCAGCTTTCACACTGTCAATTAGAGAAGCAACGGAGAGCGTCAGGAAATATATGTTCTAGTTAATATTTGTGAAATATTTTTTTGGAAAGGTCTGTGATTATAGTCAGAGGAAAACATGAATAAAAACATTTTTTATTTAAATATGTATATGTGTATAGTTATTGTATTGTATGACACATTGGAAAGACATATTTTGGCATGTTTTCCTTTGTCTGTTATGATACCTGTCTGTCACTATATTTGGTTTTATTTCCTTGGAATAAACGAGGCGTGCAAACTGTGAACCTGTCTGAGTAGAAAATTGAAAATGAACATCGTGTTTAATTCGTAATGACTGCGTTCAGACTCACTTGAGCTTGCTCAATTAACAAGATTCAGGATGAGAAAAATACACTGTGCACATGCAGGTTCAATTTTATTCACTTCTGTTTTTACAAGCCACATTTAAAAGCTTAGCTGGGCTGATTTGCAGCATTTGAGTGTTGATTTTGACAGGCACTCACCGCAGAAGGTCAGCAATTCACCTGTAAGTCGAGAAATTACCCTGCCTAATTTTTGCTGTCCTTCAGGTGCAGCCTGACAGCCTCCTTTGCATTTTAATGCAGACAACATGATTATTAAATCTTAGAAGGCTTTTTTTTTTGTCTGAAATAAATGGCTTGGGTTGCTGGGCAACCTGACTTGATCAAACACGTTCCCCGCCCCATTTTCAAGCTCATAATTCTTCATCTATATTCAGGCATCTAGTTCTTAATTAGATTAAGATGCAAAACCCCCCCACTGCAAGCAAATTCACACTGATGTACAAATATCACACACACGATATGTAGCTTGGCTTTAGTGATGATGGGCGTGTAGCCCATTTAAAAATGTAGCGATCAGGGTGAAAGTGGTCCTTTTTAGAAGGTTATCTATCATTTCTAATGTAACTGAGAAATATTTGTAAAGAAGAATGCATCTATTTTATTTTAACAATTAAGCCAAAATGTTTTTTTTTTGTGACATTAGGGATCACGCTTGCAATTCTGATAGAAATGATGTAAATATGATATAAATATGATATAAATAAATGTATTATTTTTAAAAGAAAAATCATCTGCCACACAATCAAACTGCATTCGCGCTACAATACACAAATCCACTCCAGCTCTTTGGTAAGAACATGAGAACAGTGCCAACAGACAGACTATACGTTTCTCTACCAGCACACTATACATGCTCCCATTTCACCCAAATGGCCCGGCAATTTGGAAAGGTGAGGACATTGCACGTTGCTCTAAAGGGTCATTTGGAGGACTTGTTGGCGCTTCATACCGTGAAGGATTAGATTTTCACCGGAATGGCTGCACTAACATCACTCCATCTGTCCTCCACATTTCATTCAAAGCTAAGGTGCTCAGAATGATGGAGCACGATGTGTTTTTCACTCCCCGGTGATTTTAGTCCTGGCAACCATTTACAAATAAGCACGACTTGCTTTGTTTTCTAAATAAAACATTTCACAGGGGCGGTGGGGGGGGGGGGGTATAAAAAATTTTTTTTCAACAATTTGATT